>CM046441.1:51889963-52109532 GCA_025506515.1 Flaveria trinervia
GAGCCTTGCAAGTTGGTATCAGAGCCAAAAGTTTAAGTGAAATGGGTAAATTTTCAAAATAGACCTTAACTTAAACTGAGAATGGGACGGAAGGTAATGTGATGCCAATCTGAGTAGTTGCGTGCCATCAGGTAATTTTGTAAAGATAACTGGTTTTATGTGCGCATGGTATGTGGTTATGTGTTGTATGTAGATTTAAATACTGATGTAGTCAGGACAGGTAATGCTTGAGGTATGAAAAGTAAAGTAAGTGGCTAGTCACAACTAGCCACTGTAATTAGGGACTTACTATACTCGCCATAAACTAAGCCATTTCCTTAAATGACCGTATTAGTGTTTAAATCTTTTAGTGTGAGTTAGAGGATGGCCGGTGCGATCATCTAAAGCATCACGTGGTGGCGGACGTGGTGCTGAACCACGGGTTACGAGAGGAAGGCCAAGGGCCGAAAAGGTGGTTCATGAAGAACCAGAAACCCCTCATCCAGAGGGCGGGGATGAGAGTGCTAATCTGAGAGCCTCAGTGAAGGAGGTGGTTGTGGAGGAAGTGCATCAAGTCATGCAGACGATCCTACCGTCTGTGGTGACCGAAGTGATAAAGGCAGTTAGAGAAGGGGAGAGAAGGGAAAGGAGTGGACCTACGGGCGAAAGAAGACAGCCAGGGACTGAGACGGTTCCGTCTGATGACGAAGAAGAAGAAGAAGAAGCAGAGCCTATGCAGGTGACGGTACGAGGCTGTAACTACGGGGTATTTATGAGATGCAAGCCCCCTACTTTTGATGGTAACGGCACTGCTGCTACTGCTCACTGGTGGGTGAGGGAAATGGAGGCTGTACTTGATATCAGTGAGTGCCGAGAAGACCAGAAAGTTAAGTTCGCTACCCACTCTTTTGTGGAATCGGCTTTGTGCTGGTGGGACAATATAGTCCAAGCCGAGGGTAGTCGGGCGATCGGGAGAATGTGATGGTCAGAGTTCAAGAAGTTGGTGATCGAAGAGTTTTGTCATCACTGGGAAATGGACAAGGTCGAGAGGGAGTTTCTGCAACTGGAGGCGGGAACGATGACACACCAACAGTACACCACCAAATTTAACGAGATGGCACGTCTGGTGCCGGATCAGGTGACACCTCTATCTCGGAAGATCAAGAGGTACATTCAGGGACTGCCAACAGATATTCGCAGGCACATGATTGCCGCCCGACCAAGCATGTTTAGGTCGGCGGTGGATTTGACAGGGAGGTTATACGACGAAAGGGGTGTGGTAGTGGTGACTGAAGGTAGTCGAAAGGGTGGAAGTGATGGAAATTGGAATGGGAAGAGGTTTGGTCGGGGTGATGCCTCGATGGGTAAAAAGAAGGCACGGGTGGACGACCGCCGTGTGGTCGCGTCGGGTGCAAGTACGAAGAAGTGTGGTAGGTGTGGGAGAGAGCATAGTGGGGAATGTAGGTTTGGGTCAAACTTGTGCTTTAAATGTGGGAAGGCGGGGCACATGGCCAGGGATTGTCGTACGACCCGGTGCTTTAACTATGGTGAAGAGGGTCATTTGAGTAGGGATTGTAAGAAGCCAAGGGCCGAGGGTTCCGTGGCGAAGAAAACTGGAGGTGAAGGACCAAGGGCGAGCGCCAGAGCATTCACGATGACACAGGAGGAGGCTAGGACGGACCCTGATGTCGTGTCTGGTATGTTTCTGGTGAACCAAACTTTAGCTTCTGTGTTATTTGATTCGGGTGCCAGATAAAGTTTTATCTCTTCTGCTTTGTGTGCTAAGTTGCCTGTTAGTAGTAGACGTGTTAATGCGCCCTTTGATGTAGAAACTGCCATAGGTAAATCTACCAGAATCTCTGAGTTGATAGAGAACTGTGACGTGGAGCTTGAAGGTCATAAGTTTCCTGTTAGACCGTTTGTAATGACCTTAGGTGGTTTCGATTTGGTTCTTGGGATGGATTGGTTAGCCAACTTCGAGGCAAACATTGTGTGCCGTAAGAAGATGATTCGTTTGACAACGCCTGACGGTAGTTCGGTGACGGTCTATGGTGATCGAGTGACTACGATTCCAAAGGTAATTTCAATGGCTGTGGCGGGAAAGTGTATGAGGAGTGGATGTAGTGCCTACTTGGCCTATATAAAGGATGTGGATACGGCAACACCACAACTATCCGATGTACCCGTTGTGTGTGACTTTCCAGACGTATTCCCAGAAGACTTATCGGGAGTGCCACTGACTGTGAGATCGAGTTCCAGATTGATCTGATATTGGGAGCCCAACCTTTTGCCAAGGCACCGTACCATTTGGCTCCGAAAGAGATGAAAGAATTGATGGAGCAGTTGCAAGAGCTGCTTGATAAGGGGTTCATCAGATCAAGTATCTCTCCTTGGGGTGCTCCGGTCTTGTTCGTGAAGAAGAAAGACAGTAGTATGAGGATGTGTATTGACTACCGTGAGCTGAATAAGTTGACAGTGAAGAACTGCTACCCCTTACCGAGAATAAATGATTTGTTCGATCTGCTTCAGGGTGCCAGTTGGTTTTCAAGGATAGACCTTTGATCTGTTATTAGTAAAGAGTCGGATGTCCCTAAAACAGCTTTTCGCACATGCTATAATCACTACGAGTTTCTTGTCATGTCCTTCGGTTTGACCAATGCGCCAGCTGCTTTTATGGATCTGATGAACCGGGTGTGTCAGCCGATCCTGGATAAATTAGTGATTGTGTTCATTGATGATATCCTGATTTATTCGAAGAGCGAGAATGAGCATGCCGGTCACGTTCGGGAGGTTCTGGAGATGTTGAGAAAGGAGAAGCTGTACGCCAAATTCTCCATGTGCGCATTTTGGTTGCGTGAGGTTCAATTCTTGGGTCATGTGGTGAATCCCGATGGGATTATGGTGGACCCGGCAAAGGTGGAGGCGGTTATGCAATGGAAGTCACCGAAGCCGCCATCCAAGATTCGTAGCTTCTTGGGTTTGGCAGGCTACTATAGAGATTCATTCAAGACTTTTCCAAGATTGCTTCTCCACTAACTAATTTGACTCGAAAATATGTGAAGTTCGTATGGGATCAAGCTCAAGAGAAGGCATTCGAAGAATTGAAGGCGAGATTGACTCAAGCTCCTATTCTATCATTACCCGATAGGAGTGAAGATCTGGTGGTTTATTTTGATGCTTCCTACTCGGGTTTGGGGTGCGTGTTAATGCAGAGAGGGAAGGTTATAGCCTATGCGTCCCGATAGTTGAAGGTTCATGAGGTCAATTACCCTACTCATGACTTGGAGCTAGCAGTCGTGGTCTTTGCACTAAAGATTTGGAGGCACTATCTTTACGGTACGAAGTGCACCATTTTCACTGACCACAAGAGCTTGAAGTACTTCTTCGAGCAGAAGGATCTGAACATGAGGCAGAGACAGTGGTTGGAACTTATAAAGGATTATGATTGTGAGATCCATTACCATTCGGGCAAGGCCAATGTGGTGGCGGATGCCCTTAGCCGGAAAGATAGGCCCGAGCCGATTCGGGTGAAAGCATATCAGCTAATCATGACCTCTGATGTGATGAAGCAAGTCAAAGAGTTTCAAGATAAGGCATTGAAAGAAGATTATCTTAACTCTGAAAGAATGAGAGGTCTGGTTGGGGAATTGGATGAAAACACACTCGATGTTAGAACCCGATTTGGTCGTGTGTGGATTCCTCGTTTTAGGAATCTACGGGTGAAGATAATGGATGAAGTTCACAAGACTTGATACTCCATTCATCCTGGTACCACAAAGATGTATCAAGACATGAAGAAAGATTATTGGTGGCCGAGTATGAAGCGTGACGTGGTGGAGTATGTGAGCAAGTGCCTTATTTGTTTGCAAGTGCCTATTTGTTTGCAAGTGAAGGCGAAACATCAAAAACCATATGGGAAGATTCAACCTTTGGATATACCAGAATGGAAGTGGGAGCACATCACCATGGATTTCATTACGAAGCTGCCACGTACTCCGAAAGGGTACGATGCCATATGGGTGATCGTGGACCGTCTGACGAAGAGTGCTCACTTCCTACCGATTCGCGAGACATATTCATCTGAGAGGTTGGCTGACCTGTTCATCAAGGAGATTGTAACTTGTCATGGTGTGCTGGTGTCCATTGTGTCTGATCGTGACACCTGGTTTACATCTAAATGCTGGAAGAAAGTCCACGATGCTATGGGGACGAGGTTACATATCAGTACAACTTATCATCCCCAAACTTATGGTCAGTCGGAGAGGACCATTCAGACGTTGAAAGACATGCTTCGGGCATGTGTGATTGATTTTGGAGGAAGTTGGGATGACAACTTACCGTTAGCAAAATTCTCGTACAATAATAGCTATCATGCTAGCATTGGCATGCCACCATACGAGATGCTATACGGTAGGAGATGTAGAACACCCGTTTGTTGGGGTGACATTGGTCAGAAAGAGTTGGGAAGTGTCGAGGTAATCGAGGCTACGACTGAGAAGCTTGAGAAGATCAAAGCCTTCATGAAGGCAGCCAAAGATAGACAGATGTCGTACGCTGATAAATGACGCAAACCGATTGAGTTCCAGGTGGGTGACCGGGTTATGTTGAAGGTCTCACCTTGGAAGGGTATTATTCGCTTCCAAAAGCGGGGCAAGTTGAGCCCGAGATACATAGGCCTTTTCCGAATCATTGCTCGAGTAGGAGAGGTAGCCTATAGGTTGGAGCTACCCGATGAATTAAGTGGAATTCACCTGACATTCCATGTATCTCATCTAAGGATGTGCTTAGCTGATGAAGACATGATTGTTCCATTGGAGGATATCAAAGTAGACGAACGGCTCAATTATGTAGAGCAACCAGTGGCAATCATTCATCGAAAGGAAAAGAGGCTGAGGAATAAAGTGGTTCCCCTGGTGCGTGTACAGTGGAAACACAGGAAGGGATCTGAGTCTACGTGGGAGACTGAGGAAGAGATGAGACAACACTACCCACAATTCTTTAAGGAATAAAAGGTTTCGGGGATGAAACCTATATAAGGGGGGTGGACTTGTAACACCCGATTATTTTAAAGTCAAAGAAAAGAAAGAATAAAGTGAAAGAAAAGCAGAAAAAGGAATAAAACCCAAGTCTAGGGGTAAAAAGTGTCCAAAAGGACAAAATGTTTGAAAAGTGGGTGTAAAAGGTGGTATGGCCGCCCATATGTCAAATGCACCTCTGATTTTCGGGTTTTAGAGAGAGAAAGCACAGCATGTTCTCAGTTTTGAAGGAAGAACAAGGAAGAGTTCGAATTCAAGGTAAGAATTCACGCTTTTATGGTGTTCTTGATTGGTCTTATCCTCGGGTTTATGCTTATGTGTGTTTGTATGTGTTCGGGTGTGTTTTTAGTGGGTTTCTAAGCAGTTGAATTCAATTTGCAAACGAGTTTGGAGGAGGCCATACTCAAAAGATGCAAAGGTGAGTTCTAGGACCCCTCTTTTACTGGTTCTTAACTGATCTTGGGGCTGGAAATGCATGAATGTATGTTTTTATATAGCTCGGTTTCAGACCCGTGTGCCTGAATATGTGTATGATGAAGTTATGATGTGATGTGTGACTATGTTCATGCTTGATGATGTATGATTGTGTTTCTAAGGCTTAGAGAGTAAGAATTAAGCTTAGAACATGATGAATGGTGCATGGAAATTGAATCCGATGTTTTAGAACCACTTGATAAGTTGGTAAATCTGCCTAAGTGCTGTAAATGCGGATGAGCAAGTGAGTCAATGCGGATGAGCATAAGTGCGGTAAATGCGGATGAGCAAGTGAGTCAATGCGGATGAGCATTTGACTAAGTGCTGTAAATGCGGATGAGCAAGTAAGTCAATGCGTATGAGTATTTGACTAAGTGCTGGAAATGCGGATGAGCAAGTAAGTCAATGCGGATGAGCATTTGACTAAGTATGGAAATGCGGATGAGCAAGTAAGTCAATACGGATGAGCATTTGACTAATTAAGGAAATGCGGATGAGCAAAATAAGTCAATGCGGAAGAAGTGAGTCAATGCGGATGAACTATAGTAAATGCGGACGAACTGTAGGAAATGAAGATGAGTATAGGAAATGCGGATGAACACTTAGAAAAATTCTGACTTTTTGAGAAATGAGGTAATGTAGGCTTTGACCTAGGAGATTCCTAGGGGTTATCAAAGTTTACTTTTGGGGTCATAGATGGTATGTTGGGCATGTAATGATGCGTGCTTATGCATGATGTATGTTATGTATGTAGGATGCCCTACATGATGATGTATGAATGATATGTTTATGTTCCTTGTGATGATGTATGATTATCTTTCCTATGGCTTTACGTGTTATGATAATGAGTGAACGAAGTATTATAAACGTAAAGTGAAAGATAATGAAAGAGGAACATGATGATGAATGCATGCATTAATGAATGAATGTAAGAAAGTCTTGCAAGCACTGTATGTCGGGACACACCATTAAAAGGTGTTAGCCCAATGGTGTGCGGGTTCGCTACCCGGGAGGATGCACATCGGGGTCTTTCTTTGTGATTAACCATATGGATGAACCATTGTTGTGTGTCTTAGGTACGGTGACCACCTGGTGCTGGGCACCACCGATGAAAGTCTTTTAAAGGCTTAGGTCCAGTATCACGAGCATGAAGGGCATTGCATATGACATGGTATACCTGAACTTTACCTTAGGTACTATGACCACTTGGTGTTGGGCACCACCGATGAAGGTCTTTTATAGGCTTAGGCACAGTATCACGAGCATGAAGGGTAAAGTTCATCGTGATGATGAAAGTAATGAATGAAATGATGAATGAAAGTATGAACGAAAGAATGACGAAGATAATAATGATATTATATGTATGTACGTATGATGTATGATCACATACACTTGAAATGAAGGGTTTTAATGAAAGAAAAGTATGTTTTACTATAAAACTAGAACTCACTCAGCAACGCTGACTTTTATGCATTTTCCAGTTGGCAGGTAGGCATTGCTGAGGATGGCATGAGGTGGCTGCTCAACTCTTTTGGATGGCATCCATTTATTTAAAGCTTTTGTGATGTAATACAACAATGTAATTTGTAACTGACAAACGATGCATTATTTTGCAAAAGTTTTTATGATGAAATGAAATGCCATTTGTTTTACGTTTCCGCTGCAATGTTTTGATGATTAAATGCAAAGTATATGTTTTATGTTCGATGAATTACCAGCTGTAAGCATCCCGGGAACGGGGCCTTACAAACATCAATCACATATTGCATTTCATTCAACTCATTCATTACATATATGTAAGACATGACAAACATTTTACATTAAGCTCTTAAACTAGGTAAAAATGTATCAACAAACTCCCCTTGGACCTAGTTTACATGAGTGTCTAACATTCTTCATTAGCTCCTCATATTTCTTGTACTTCTCCTCTCTACTAACTCTTGCATGTATCTCAAATGCGAAACAGATTCGTATCATGTTTCGGAACTGGAGGGCTTGTACTATATCTTGCGAGTCATATAATAGTGGCCACTTGTTTAATGTATAGACATCGTCTGCAGACAAGTTGGTTAGCCACATAGGGTCGAACACCCGAATAGTTTCCATTTTGCTCTTTCTCCTTCTTCGGGAGTATAGCTCACCGACCTTTTGAAAATTCCTTGCAAATCAAGAATCATTGTGAGTTGAGACTTGATTTGCTGTAGGGGAGCAACATCATATTCATCTTGCTGAGATGTTTGATCTGCTTGATTTAAACATGTAACACATCAACCATTATTAATTAATCAAGACATTTAAATAGTATATATATATATATATATATAAACATTAATTACACAACTGTAATACAACATTCAAGTACAAAATTTTTCAAATACATAAACATCTAATCATTACTTTTATCCTTATCAGTCAACTCTTCAACCGTAGGGGTTGATGATGGTGCTCCTTGTATTGTGCTTTCTTTGTCCTTCTCTCTTGACCTTGAGCTGAGGCTGATGCAGCTGCATCTCCTTTTTCATCATTATCATCATCTTTCTTTCCCCTTGACCCTTCATCATCACTATGGGGTGCACCTGTGTTGTTCGTGAAGAAGAAAGATGGTTCTCTCCGTATGTGTATCGACTACCGAGAACCCAACAAGCTCACCATCAAAAACTAATACCCTCTTCCTCGAATCGATGATCTCTTCAAAAAACTTCAAGGAGCTACACAATTATCGAAGATCGATCTACGTTCTGGATAACATCAATTACGTGTTCATGATGACGATATTCCAAAAACCGCTTTCTGTACTCGATATGGACATTACGAGTTCATGGTTATGCCTTTTGGTTTAACAAATGCACCTGTTGTTCATGGATCTCATGAATCGAGTATGTAAACCGTATTTGGACAAATTCGTGATCATTTTCATTGATTATATTCTAATCTATTCCAAGACAAAAATCGATCATGAGTTGCACTTGTGACAAGTTCTTGAACTTTTAAAGAAGGAACAACAACGCCAAGTTATCTAAGTGTGAATTCTGGCTGGAAGAGGTCTAATTCTTAGGTCATGTGATGAATAACCAAGGAATTCACGTCGATCCTGCTAAAATAGAAGCCGTGAAAAACTAGTGTGTTCCCACAACCCCAACCGAAGTTCGTTCTTTTCTGGGTTTAGCAGGTTATTACCGTAGATTTATCGCAAAGTTCTTGAAGATTGCTAAACCACTAACGGCCCTAACTCAAAATAACCGACTCTTTTAGTGGGGACCGGAAAAAGAGGAGGCTTTCAAGACATTGAAACGCAAGTTGTGTAACGCTCCTATTCTAACACTCCCCGATGGAAACTCTGACTTTATCGTGTACTATGATGCCTCTAATCAAGGTCTTGGTTGTGTTCTCATGCAACGAGGAAAAGTCATAGCATACGCGTCGAGACAATAAGTGAACTACACAACCCATGATCTCGAACTTGGTGTTGTTGTTTTTGCTTTGAAGATCTGAGGACATTATCTTTATAGGACGCAATGTATAGTCTACACTGATCATAAGAGTCTCCAAAACGTGTTCAATGAAAAGGATCTCAACATGAGACAAAGATGTTGGATCAAGTTGATTAGCGGCTACGACTGTGACATTCGCTATCACCATGGAAAGGCGAAAGTTGTAGCCAATGCGCTGAGTCGCAAGGTCCACAACAGGACTGTCTCGCTTCAAGAAATCTGAGATCGAAGGCAATGGTTTGACACGTTAGGGAAATTTGATACTGAGATTCAAATGGATGTTAACAAGGCCACTAGCATGCTTCAAAATATAAGGATTGATAGTGATCTCGAGTTATGCATTTGCCACACTTAACAAGCAGCGTTAACCGTTGAAGGGAAAGATGAGGATTTGGCATTTAACGTTCGGTCCCAACTGGAGACAAAACCAAATGGCATGTGGTATTTCTTGAATCGACTTTGGATCCCGAATCGTGACAATCTCCATCACTTCATCATGAACGAAGCTCATCAAACCCGATATTCTATTCATCCTAGCTCCGATAAGATGTACATGGACATGCGTGGTAAATATTGGTGGCCTGGAATGACGAAAGACATAACATCTTATGTTTCCAAGTGCCTCACATGTGCAAGAGTCAAAGCCGAACACCAACGACCAAGTGGTTTACTTGAACAATCCGAAATCCTTATGTGGAAATGGGAACATATATCCATGGATTTCATAACCAAGTTACCGCGTACCCCTCGTGACCATGATAGTATATGAGTATTGTTGACTGTTCGACCAAAACGACACATTTCATACCCAAATGAGACACTTACAAGGTTTCAAGATTGGCTCGTATCTACATTGATGAAATTATGAGCCGTCATGGCGTGCCATTACACATAAAATCCGATCGAGATGCTTGTTTCACTTCTCACTTTTAATCGTCTATGCAAGAACTCTTGGGTAATCAACTAGATTTAAGCATGACTTACCATCCTCAAACAGACGATAAAATCTAACGAGCAATTCAAACCCTCGAGGACTTGCTACGTCTTTGTGTCATTGACTTTGGTGGTGATTGGGATATGCATTTACCGCTCGCGGAATTTTCATATAACAATAGTTATCACTCGAGTATCAAGATGGCACCATTCGAAGCACTTTATGGTCATAAATGTCGTTCACCGATCTGCTGGACCGACACTAGTGAAAACTTCATCACTGGTCCTGAACTTATACAAGAAACGACCATCCACAAGAACCCTGAAGTGGCAAGAAGTCGACAAAAGAGCTATGCCGATAAGCGATGCAAGCCATTGGAGTTCCAAGTTGGGGATATGGTTCTTCTTAAGGTTTTACCATGGAAAGGTGTTATTCGCTTTGGAAAGAAGGGTAAAATAGCTCCAAGATTAGTAGGACCTTTCAAAATCCTGAAAAGGATTGGGAAAGTGGCTTATAAACTAGAATTACCTTCCGACTTTAGTCGAGTTTATCCTGTGTTTCACGTCTCAAATTTGAGAAAGCGCTTGACCGACAAAAGTATGCATATTCCGTTGAAAGACATCTAGATCGACGAGTCATTGCACTTTGTTGAGAAACCTGTTGAAATTATGGATCGCATTATGAAGAAGACTAGAACCACAACTACCCTAATTGTCAAGGTTCGTTGGGAGAATAAGCGTGGAGCTGAGTTTACTTGGGAACGTGAGGAGCACATGAAGATGAAGTACCCACATTTATTCGTAGAGTTTTATTCTTAATTTCGGGACGGAATTCTTATATGTTGGGGAGACTGTAACATCATGTATTTTAGGGTCTTTTTTAAGTTAGCATCGTTAAATTCTTGTAAGGACTTTTGTTGCCAAATATGAACCTCATGTTTTGGTTTTAAGGCTTTTTAGCCTCTATATTAAATTCAAATTTTTTTAATTTAGAAAAAAATAAATTTATGAACTTATTATTTTTAGAGATACAATTATTTTCTTCAAATTTATTTTATAAAATATTTTAATATTTTAGACAAATAACATTCTTAGTTTGTCTTTCTTATAGAATAGACTTTAAATAATTGTTTAACTTACTAAATAATTTATTTGTTTAATATTTACCTATATATATTTTAAATTATGATTATTTTAAAAAGAAAAATTATTATAGAAATCATTCAAACTTATAAATTATAAAAGATTTTTTTTTGCATTTCTTTATACTAAAATGCTTACATAATGTGGTTCATCCATATGAAATTAAAAACATAATCATTATTTTATTTCATTTGTTAATAAAACCCCCAACACCAAATTGAAACCCTAGTCCTCAAAATTAAATCGTTAAACTTATTATTAATACTTGAATCTTGTAATTACATAATTAGGTGTCTCGTGACGTTTTACGTTGAAACGACACCTATTAATATTCATATTAATTGTCATTTATATACTATTTGATCAGGTGAGTATTTTTATACCCTTTTTTCATATTTTTACACTTTGGGGTGAAACATGTTACCTTATAATTACTGTACTTGTAAACTTATTTGAATTAGGGCTGTAAACGAGCCGAGCCAGGATGGGTTCGAGCTCAAGCTCGAAGCTTTTCGAGCCGAGCCAAGCCGGCTAGAAAATTTTAATGAGCTCAAAACACTGGCTCGAGTTCGGCTCGTGAAAAGCTCGAGTTCGGCTTGTGAAAAGCTCGAGTCAGCTCGTGGCTCGTTCGAGCCAGCTCGATTTAAATATATTTTTTTTATTTTTCACATTAATTTATATGAAAACACCAAAAATATATATTAAGGTTTTTACATTTTGTTGGGTACTCCGTATTTATAGGAACAAAGATTATTATTTTGAATATAAACAATTTACTATCAAGTTATATATTTTTAAACAAAACACTTAATGTTTTTAAAAAGAATCCATTTTTATTTAAAAAACATTTTTAAAATCATAATATAAAAACAAAAATAATAAAAATAACAATAATTATACTATATAAATATATATATATATATTATATGCACCAAGCCACGAGCTGAGCCAACGAACCGATCCATGAGCCGAGCTCGGACCGAGCTAACCCTGGCTTGAGTTCAGCTCATTTAGAATTCGAGCCGAGCCAAGCCGGCTCGTTTAGTTTCGAGCTTTTTTCGAGCCGAGCTTTTTTCGAGCGAACTTCGAGCGAGCTTCGAGCTACGAACTTTTTGTACATCCCTAATTTGAATCTTGTAAACACTTGGGCAATTCACTCGTTTGTTGTGATTAGTTGAACTTTAGTAATTACCATGTATTGACTATTATATGTGCAATCATTAACTATTGCTAGCCTAGCGACGTCATAGATCTATGGGCCTGACAAGCCTGCTTGGTTAATCCAAGTACACTTAGCTAATCGTATAATCTTGTAAATGTGTAATCTTGTAAACTAACAAGGTTTGATGGTTACATTTGTCATACATCCCTAGTTACTTTGCTCACTAACTTATGACATGAATTGCCATCTTTTATATATGTATGTATAAAAACCATGGAAATCTCACAAACATTATGTTGACATTTTATTTTTAACATGTTTCAGGAAACACGCAAGTTGATTGTCCTAGCTTATTTACATCTAGGAACAGACCTAGTTAAATAAATGAGTTGTCTTGAATTATTTCATGTTACGTTATGTTGATTTCTTATTTGATACTTATAGTTGTAATTTACCTTTGAAACTTATGGTTGTAATATTTGGATTAAATAATAGCGTTATTCGGTTGTGAACAATGTTAACACTCACATCTCGACAACTCCACCGTTAAGGTTGGGGTGTGACATCTGGTGCTCCGCCTTCACTTCCAAGCAAGTAAGGCATCTACTCACATACTCCACTACGTCACGTTTCATACCCGACCACCAATAATCTTTCTTCATGTCTTGATACATCTTTGTAGCACCGAGATGAATGGAGTACTAAGTCTTATGAGCTTCATCCATAATCTTCCCACGTAGATCCCCAAAACAAGGAATCTACATTCGTCCGGATCGGATTCTAACACCGAGTGTATTTTCACCCAACTCCTTGACTTGCTTCATCACCTCAGAGGTCATGATCAACTTGTAAGCCTTCACCCGAATCGGCTCGGGTCTCTCCTTTCGACTAAGGGCATCCACCACCAAGTTGGCTTTTCCTGGATGGTAATGGATCTCGCAATCATAATCCTTTATGAACTCCAACCATCATCTCTGCCTCATGTTTAGATCTTTCTGCTTGAAGAAGTACTTCAAGCTTAGTAAATATGATACACTTTGTCCCGTATAGGTAGTGACTCCAAATCTTTAGTGCAAAGACCACGTCTGCTAACTCCAAGTCATGAGTAGGATAATTAAACTCATGAACTTTTAACTGTAGGGATGCGTAGGCTATAACCTTTCCTCTCTGCATCAACACACATCCCAACCCCGAGTATGAAGCATCTGAATAAACCACCAAATCTTCGCTTCCATCAAGTAACGACAAGACATGAGCTTGAGTTAACCTTGCCTTTAACGCCTCAAACGCCTTCTCTTGAGCTTGACCTCATACAAACTTTACATCTTTACGGGTCAACTTGGTTAGAGGGGAAGCTATCTTAGAGATGTCTTGGATGAACCTTCTGTAATAGCCCACCAAACCCAAGAAACTACGAATCTCGGATGGTGTCTTTGGTGACTTCCATTGCATCACCACCTCCACCTTTGTCGGGTCCACCATAATCCCCTCAGGATTCACTACATGACCCAAGAACTAAACCTCGCACAACCAGAATGCACATTTGGAGAACTTAGCATACAAGTTCTCCTTTCTCAATGTCTCCAACACATCCTGAATGTGATCGACATGCTCCTCCTAGCTCTTCGAATAAATCAGGATATCAGCAATAAACACAATCACTGATTCATCTAACATCGGCCGACACACTCGATTCATCAAGTCCATAAAAGCAGCTGGCGCGTTGGTCAATCCAAAGGACATAACAAGAAACTCTTAATGTCCATAGCACGTGCAAAAAGCTATTTTAAGAATATCATGCTCCTTCACCTTCAGTTAATGGTAGCCTGATTGTAGGTCTATCCTCGAGAACCAACTGGCACCCTAGAGCTGATCAAATAGGTCATCAATTCTTGGTAAGGGGTACCGATCGTTAACTTGTCATCTCACGGTAGTCAATACACATCCACATACTACCATCATTCTTTTTCACGAATAAGACTGAAGCACCCCAAGGAGAGATACTCGACCTAATGAACCTCTTATCAAGCAACTCCTGTAATTGCTCCATCAGCTCCTTCATCTCAGTCGAAGCCAATCGATACGATGCCTTAGCAACAGGTTGGGCACCTAGTATCAAGTCAATCTAAAATTTGATCTCTCGGTCAGGTGGCACTCTTGGTAAGTCTTTAGAAAATACGTCTGGAAAGTCACACACAACCGGTACATCAGACAGTAGTGGTGTTGGCGTATCCACGTCCTTTACATAGGCCAAATAGGCACTACATCTATGCCTCATGCACTTTCTTGCCACCACCATCGAAATCACTTTCGGAATCGTAGTGACTCGATCACCATAAACCATCATCAAACTTTTCAAACCCCAACCTTGATGGCGGAAACATCGAGGAGTGAGAGTTAAGATCATTCACAGCCACATAACGCTATTATTAAATCCAAATATATTATTCATAAGTTTCAAAGGTACATTACAAACATAAATCTCAAATAAAGAAAACATAATAAGAAATGTAACAAGCTCATTCATTAAATTAACTAGTTCCATTCCTAGGAGTGAACAAACTTCAAAAGTGGCGATCAAACTTGAGTATTTCCTGAAACATGTTAAAAATAAAAGGTCAACAATAATGTTGGTGAGATTTCTATAGTTTTCAATACATAAGTACATAAAAGATAGCAATTCATGTTGTAAGTTAGAGAACAAAGTAAACTAGGGATGTAAGACAGAATGCACAATCAAACCTTGACAAAGTTTTACAAGTCTCAAACGTTTACAAGCATATACGATTAGCTAAGTGTACTTGGATCAACCAAGCAGGCTTTTCAGGCCCATAGATCTATGACATCGCCAGACTAGCAATAGTTAATGATTGTACATATATTCGACATTACATGGTAGCTACAAAGTTCAACTAACCACAACACACAAGTAAATTGTGATAAGTTTACAAGAATCAAACGTTTACAAGTGCAATGGTTATAAAGTAACATGTTTCACCCCAAAGTGTGAAAATATGAAAAAGGGGTATAGAAATACTCACTTGATGTATAAGTGTATAAATGATGGTTAATAAGAATATGAAGCAACTGTAACACCCGGTTATTTATCTATTTTGAGGTCGACAAAGGAAGAAAGGAAATAAGGTCCAAAGTCGAGGGACCAAACTTGGCAACGAAGAAAAGTTGGAAATGTGGTGATATTTGTAGGGAGAGGGCAACCATACTCTCCTCGCACTCACACATTTCAGCCACAAAGAAAGAGGGGAGAAGAGAGAAAGGAAGAAAAGAGGAAAAAGTATTGGTTCAGGTTGGTTTGAGTGGCCAAAATTGTTGAGAAGCGAGTCAAATCGAAGCTCTACTCGTTGTGGACACTTGTGAGTTCTAGGACCCCTCCTTTAAACTTTTTTGAATGATTTGGGGCTAGAAAACATTTGAAAATCAGTTTTTTTGTGTGGGTGCATGTTTGACCCGTATGCGTGTGTGTATGTGTGTGTATGATGCATTTGAACCTTGTTTGTGAGCTTGTGTGTGCTTGAATGGTGTTATGGTATGCATCCCTAGGGTTTAGGATGGTCGATTTGGGAATAGAATGGGTTTGGACGAGCTTGGAGGTCGAAAATGGCAGATTGAGTTTGGGATGAACTGCATTCTACGTCAGCTAGGGCTAGGCGACTGACTGGAGGCCATACGGCCGAATGAGGGGTGATTGGGCTCCATTCGCACGAATGGGAGTTCATTCGCATGATTGGGGCTAGTCGCATGGGGAGTCATGCGACTGAGGGTCCAGTCGCATAACTGCTCATCTGTATTAGTTCCATTCGCATTAGTTCATTCGCATGATTGGGTGTTCATTCGCATGAGTGTTCATCCACATTGGTTCACTCGCATGAGGTTCAGTGGCATGGGGTCCATGCGACTGAAGGGTGTCCATACGCCCAAATAGGGTTGTTGCACCTGAGGAGAAGTATAGTTTAACTTCTGACTTTCGGGGGAAAGTGCAGATGTGAGTTTTGACGTAAAGGTTCCCGTAAGTTCATGTAAGATGACGATTGAGGCCTTAGAGAGAATGTTGGGAATGATGATGATGTTGCATGATTATGCATGTTATGTATGTATGATGTTGCCCTATATGATGATGATGCCTATGTATGTTATGTTCCTTATTATGATGTATGTTTATCTTTCCGTGGCTTTACGATGAACGTTAACGAATGATGAAAGTATTATGTAATGTAAAATGAAAGATAAAGAAAAGAGGAACATGAAGTAAGAATGTATGCGTTAATGAGTAATGAAAGTAAAGAAAGTCTTGCAAGCATGGTATGCACATCGGGGTCCTTCTTTGTGATTGACCATTTGTATAGAACTATTGCTGCATACCTTAGGTACTGTGACCACGAAGATGATGCACCATTATAGAAGGTCTATGATAGGCCTAGGTCTAGAACCATGAATAGAAAGGTATCGCATATGGCAATGGTACACCTATATTTATACCTTAGGTACTGTGACCACGAGGTGTGATGCACCATTATACAAGGTCTATGATAGGCCTAGGTCCAGAACCATGAACAGAAAGGTATTGTATAGTAAACCTAGACTTTACCTTAGGTGTTGTGGCCATGAGGTGCGGTGCACCGTTATAGAAGGTCTATGATAGGGCTATGTCCATTACCATGAATAGAAGGGTAAGGTTTATGGCTATTGGAAAGAAATTTGTAAGGGTAAAAGAAGGTAAAAGTTAAAGTATGAATGAATGATGAAGATAATAATGATATTATCTGTGTATACGTTGATGTATGATTGCATGTGGAAATGAAAGGTTTTAATGGAAGTAAAGTATGTTTTATTATAAAACTAGAACTCACTCAGCAACGCTAACTTTGATGTGTTTCTAGTTGGCAGTAATGGTTGCTGAGGATGGCACAAGGCGGCTACTCAGCTCTTTTGGGATGACATCCATATTTATGATACTTTTGTGATGTAATGCAACTGGGGTTTTGTAATTGAATTATGATGTATTATTTTGCAAAAATTTTATAATGAAACGAGATGTCATTTTTGAAAGTTTCCGCTGCGATATTTGGTAAAAGAAAGGTAATTATATGTTTTATGTGCGATGAGATCTAGCTGTAAGCGTCCCGGGAACGGGGCCTTACAGCAGTTCCAAGGTAAATCTCCAATGCACCAAAAAATAAATATATTTTCAAGGTTTAAGTTTAATTGTAAGATTAAAATTTTAACGTGAACTAGGTCTCGATGGAAATTGGGGGCTTGTCAAATAATTAATTTAACGAAATAGAATTATTATATTTATTAAACTCAAGAAATTTGCTACATGTTAAGTAAATGATATGTATAAAAATATATTTATAACAATTTGTATATATAATGATAAATAAAATTTAGTAACCTCAATTAAAAAATAATTTGAAGATATTGGATGAAATAATATTTATGTGACAAAAAAAATGATCTAAAGTCTACTTTTTATAAAATTAAACTATTTATATCCCTTTTTTAGAATATTTAATAAATATAAAAGTATTCTTATTAGTAACAATTTACAAAAAAACATGCATATGATTTAAAATGTTCAAAGTGTAAAAATGATTTTTTATAATTTCTAGTATTTTATTTAAGGGCCAAAAAGGCTAAAAAATATTGAGGTCCTCGGGTTCGTAATCGGGGACCTCCTATTTAGGGATGTGCAAGTTACCAGTGAATTAAAGGCCTTAGCCGCATTAAGGTTTCTTTGGAAAACCTTAAAACCCCATTTTTGAATAACCCAAATCGTGATAAACCCTAGTTTGTTCAATCCCCAAATTGAAGATCAATTTATTGTTTCAATCGGATAAACCATACGGCTTTTGAACCCTATGTGTAATGAGCACAATGGTGTATTAAACTAACTTGATTGCATCCGAATTGAAGTGTTTATGCCCGATAAAGCTTCGGTCCTTTACGCGATGAACATTGGTCTTGATTTTGATGATTTTAGTTGTATTTTCAATCAATTCAGTGTATAAGGATTTTAAAGGGATCGAAAGGAGCAGTTGCCCCCTGTTATAAGGTTTTGATTTGTTGATTAGTCCCGATCGATTTTCCCTTTGATTCGTTGTTTTCACAGTTTTGATTGAAGATTAACTACTTGTTAAACCCTAATTAAACTATCTCATTAGTTTTGTAGTGATTACACGTACGTTTCTAATCATCCAAACAGCTCAATTCACGGATTTTAGGTTAATTGTGTAAGGATTCCTGAAGTCTGATGCAACCCAAAACTGCCTAAGTGTTTCAGCAACATGCACTAAGTACTGAAGTGAAGAATGCTTCGGAAGAATTACACAAAGCATTAGAAAATACTCTAAGTGTAATATCTTCCGAAGCCAAGACCAATATCTTCCGAAGCCTAACATGAAGTCTTCCGAAGCTTGAAGAGACAAAGTCTTCCGAAGCTTCAACCTATGAAGACAGATTTCTTCCGAAGACTTTTAGTACACATGCTTTATCTGATGTACTGTTCCATAAAGCACCTTTTCCGCTGCGTCTCTGATAAGTCACCAACTTACAAGAGTTGGTGAAAAGGTCCATGCTTTTGGTAACTGTACATTGAGGTCTTGAGTCTGAAACTTTACTTTATGTACTTTATCCTTTTTGTAATGTATAAGGATGTGAGCTATGGCATGTCATAGTCACAAGGTCAAAAGGCAGATATGCCTTTTGATCCTACAATTGATTTTGTTAGTGTCTAGTCAATTGTATCCAGCTGGCTTTCATAGTATAGCCGGCTGTAGGTTGTAGTATAAGTATTCCAAGTTCTTGTATCTTTCTATATGCTTTGTAACACTTGTAAAAGAACTTGAGAAAGCAATATACTGCTCCCTTGAAAACTATACTTTCTTGTTCTGTCTCTTGCTTTACTTGTGTTCTCTGCATCACCTTTGGTTACCTAGTTCACTGTTTGATTAAGATTTAGTTAATCTCCTCATTGTGTTGTTGTGTTGTAATTGTGTTCAAGCCCTTGAACGATCCTGCAATTGGTATCAGAGCACTCAGGCTCGTGATATAAGATCTAACCATCTTAAGATCCCTCACACACACAAAAACTAAACTTTTCTCAAATGGCTTCCATCTCAAAGACTGATATGGAGACTGGAACCATGAACAAATCCCCATTGATCACTCTTGATGACTTCGACACCTGGTGCATGAGGATGGAAGGCTTCATCAGGTCTCTTGACTCAAGAATGTGGGAATCTGTTGAATATGGACCTTTCATACCTAGCACCCCCTCTGCTACCGGTGCTGGTATGATTCCTAAAGATGTGGCCAACTACTCAGATGAAGATAGGAAAAGAGTAGAGATTGACAGGAAGGCCATGACTGCTCTTCAGACTGCTATCCCAAACTCTGTGTACAGAGGTTTTAAGAAGTGCAAGACAGCTAAACAGCTGTGGGATGCACTGAAGCTGATGTATGAAGGCTCCTCTGAAGCCAAGGAGAACAAGAAAGATCTTCTGAAGCAGCAGTTTGAAAATTTCACCTTTAAAACAGGTGAAACCATGACCCAACAATACTTCAGGTATGTTGAGATTGTGGATACCCTTGTGGATGGAGGAGTTCCTCTTGAGAACAGAGACATTGTAAGGAAGTTCATGTCCTCACTTCCTAGGCAATGGACACACTATTGTGTGGTAATCAAGAGGACTGAGAACCTTAAAACTCTTACTCTGACAGAGTTATATGGGATTCTCAGTGGATACCAGATGGAGATGAACTTACAAGGTTCATCTGGCAACTCTAACAATCAAATGGGTTCAGCCCTTCATGTGGCTGAAAGGGACAGCATAGAACCCCAACATCATCTCCTATGCTACCCTGACAACTCACAAAAGGGTCCTTTCATCACCTTCCCGGAGACACCAAGGGAGAACTTTACTCAAGGAAGTCCATTCCAAGAGACAAGTTCTTCTCAAGCCTTTGTGTCTGCAGATGAAAGCTGTGGAAATTATCTCTTCACTCTTGAAGATCTAGACTGTATCCATCCAGATGACCTGGAATACATGGAGATAGTTCAGCAGATGGCTCTTCTCACTCACAGAGCCAAGAAGTTCTACAAGAGGACAGGAAGAAAATTTCCAAGCAATGCTACCAGTGGTAAGTTTGGCCTGGATAAAAGCAAAGTTAAGTGTTACAATTGTAACCTTATGGGTCACTTCGCCAGGGAGTGTAAGGCACCCAGAGCAAATGGGGGTCAAACACAACTCAGACCAAACTACTCACCAACAATACCCCTCAGGCTGAGAAGACAAAGCAACATGCTGCGGTTGCTGTTGAAGAGGGAGGATTTGACTGGAGTTTTCAGGTGGAGGATGCTTCTCCAAACCAAGCATTGATGGCTGATCATGATGAAGCCAAGGTATTAGAACATCTTTGCTCCCCTGAATGCATTGCTAAAGTAAATAGATACAGGTCCTACAACCTAGAGATGAGATCTGATCTTGAGTCATTAAACATATTGAAATCTGACTTTAGAAAGTCTGAAAATGATTACAAGTTAAAGATAGAAGACTTGGAGAAAACTATTTCAGTACTAAAACATGAACATACAGATTTTAGAACTCAGATCCAAGATCTCATCACTAAGTTGACTAAGTGCCAGGCTGAGCTTGTGATCAGCAAAGCCCTGGCAGAGAAAAGTGTTCTTGAAGAAGAGACCTTCAAGAACATGATATCCTCATCCCTACACAATAAGGTTTGTTATCAAAATAGACAGGGACTGGGATCAAATGAGATAGCTCCTCCACACACAATCTTGTCTGTAAGATCTCCTAGGTGTGGAACTTGTGAAGATGAGCTTCCTCTCATAGATCCAGTAGTGAGGATGATGAAGAAGTGATAGTGAGGAATCCCTCTGAGAAGAGTGAAGAAGAGGATTCCTCCAAGGGCCACTATCCTTCTGAGGAGAAGAAATTAACTGTGATGACCAAGTCCAAGAGAAAGAACTTGATCAGGAAGAGCAAAAGGAAAGCAAAGAAGGCTCAAGAAATCAAGGCTACCTTTGATGCTAAGCAGAAACAAGTGTTTATCTCTGCAGGTTTCAAAGCAATAAGGACTGAAGACATCCACCAAAGCCTCTTATCTAAGAGTTCTGGTTCATGTTCAAATCATCTCAGTACAAAGAGAAGACTGAGCTGCTGTGTACCACTGCTGCACAGCCTGGACCATCAAATTCCAAAAACAGTTCACAGCCCAAGGAAACTGTATCTGAATCTACCAAGATGAAGGTGAAAAAGGGATGTGACCAAGGCCAGTCTTGCTCTCAAAAGGAGATTTCTTTGAAGAAGAAAATGCTGTGTGTTATGTGTGAAAGTACTTCTCATATTGCCAAGGATTGTCCATACAATCCTAAAAGTACTATCCACATGACCAATACAAAGACTTCAAAGAATCTCAAGAAGTCTCAAGCTTCGGAAGGAAAGTCTGTTTCCTTCGGAAGCTCCAAATCAAAGAAGAAGGTAAATGGAAAATCACCTTCGGAAGCAAAGTTGGTCTCGGAAGAAAGGAGTTCTTCCGAAGTACTAAGTCTACTGCAGTGACTGTAGATTCTTCCGAAGTATCAGTCATTAAAACTTGTGAAGCTCCAAAAGCTTCTAAGGTTTTGAAGGTCAAGTCCAAGACTCCAAAGGTGGTGTGGAAGTCTAAGAAAGACCAAATGACTGAGGTTTCTCCATCAACAACCAACCGAAGATCCCCTCTGTACAACCATAGGATCTATTACTGTTGCATTACCTTCTATTACACTTACTGAACCCAAGACAAGTAAGGCTTGGGTTTCCAAATGTAACTAATCATTTTCTTTGTGCAGGAACAGCTCAAGACAAACAAGAATGTCTGGATAATTGACAGTGGCTGTTCCAGGCACATGACAGGCGATAGGTCTTTACTTCATAATTTTGAGAGAATTGATGGAGGACCAGTTGCTTTTGGAGGAAATGAAGGTGGTTACATTTATGGAAGGGGCAAGGTCACAAATGGTAAGCTCAGCATTGAGAAGGTAAACTTTGTTAAGGAGCTTGGGTACAATCTTCTGAGTGTATCTCAATTTTGTGATCAGAGTCATAACATGCTCTTCACTGAGCATGAGTGCATTGTTCTCAAACCTGGAGTGGTCATTCCTCATGAGCATATTCTGCTCAGAGCCCCCAGGAAAGGAACATGTACAAGATGGATTTGCAAGAAACATCTCCCTCTGAGAAGTTTCATGCTTTCTATCTAAAGCAAATAGTGATGAGTCTTTCCTATGGCATAAAAAATGCCATGTAAACTTTAAGAATATGAATAAATTAATCAAACATGATCTGGTAACTGGAATGCCAAAGAAAGAGTTTACAAGTGATGATCATTGTGTTGCATGCCTGAAAGGGAAGCACACAAGGTATCTCACAAGCCTAAGAAAAGAACTCCATCACTACTCCCCTACACTTATTACATATGGATCTCTTTGGCCCCACCAGTGTAATGAGTTTAGGAAGGACCTTATACTGTCTAGTGATCACAGATGATTTTACAAGATTCACTTGGGTTTTCTTTCTTAGAACTAAAGATGAGACTCCTGAGATTCTAAAGAATTTCATCTTAAAGATTGAGAATCAATGTGATCACAAGGTCAAAACCATAAGATGTGATCAAGAACTGAATTCAAGAACCAAATCCTTGATACATTTTGTGATGACAAGGGTATTACAAGACAATACAGTGCTCCCAGGACTCCTCAGCAAAACGGAGTTGCTGAGGAGAAACAGGACACTTATTGAAGCTGCAAGAACTATGTTGTCTGACTCTAAACTGCCTATCACCTTCTGGGCAGAGGCAGTTAATACTGCCTGCTATGTGCAAAACAGAGTCTTAGTAGTTAAGACACATGGTAAGACTCCTTATGAACTTTGGCACAAGAGGAAACCTTTCATTGGTTTTCTCAGGTCATTTGGATGTCCCTGCACCATCTTGAATACCAAAGATCAAGTTGCCAAGTTTGCTGAGAAATCAGACGATGGACACTTCATTGGATACTCTTCTCAAGCTAAAGCTTATAGAGTATACAATCTCAGAACTAGAATCATTGAGGAGTCAGCCAATGTGACTTTCAATGAGCACACTCCCAGTGTGGCTGGTTCTGGTCCGGATTGGCTATTTGATCTTGATTTAGTTACCAACTGTTTTAATAAATCTTGTGAGCATGTTTCAGGATCTGCAGAAAATTTAAATACAGGTGATCCTGATCCAAGATTTGAGCTTGGAAGACCTTCAGCTCCAGTTGGAACTACTTCGGCAAATGAGGTTTCTATCAGCACAACAATGACAAATCCAGCTGATACATCTGGCATGCCTTCAAATTCCAGTTCAGAGGCCTCTCAACCAGATAAAGACATCTCAATTGCAGAAGATAACAATGGTGATGGTGAAAGTGATCAAGAATCTCTTGATGCTAATACCTATACCATAGATGATAACATCAATGATGTCACACACTCATTGGATCAAGTTAATCTTGATAAGTGTGATAATGTGGAGGATCAATCTTCAAGACCAGATCTAAATTTCTCAAATTTGGATCTATCTCAGCAACTTGCTGTGATCCCTCAGCTAAGGATCCACAAGTCTCATCCTACTACAAACATCATTGGAGATGTTATCTCCGGGGTAAAGACAAGAGGGCAAACCCATGAAGCAAATGTTTGTCTTCACTCTTGTTTTCTATCCCAGTTAGAGCCAAAGAAAGTTGAGGAGGCTCTAAAGGATGGAAGTTGGGTTGAAGCTATGCAACAAGAGCTGCTTCAATTCAAAAGACAGAAAGTTTGGAACCTTTGTCCTCTCCTCATGGGAAGACTACCATTGGAACCAAATGGGTTTTTAGGAATAAAAAGGATGATAGAGGAATCATCATCAAGAACAAGGCTAGACTAGTTGTTCAAGGATACACACAAGAAGAAGGGATTGACTACACTGATGTCTTTGCTCCTGTAGCTAGACTAGAAGCTGTTAGGATATTCCTGGCATTTGCTGCATCCAAGAACTTCAAGGTCTACCAACTTGATGTAAAGTGTGCTTTCTTATATGGAGTGATTGATGAGGAGGTTTATGTCAAACAACCACCTGGTTTTGTAGATCCTGATCATCCTGATTATGTCTGCAAGCTTGACAAAGCTCTATATGGGCTGCATCAGGCACCCAGGAAGTGGTATGAGACACTGTCTGAGTATCTCTGTAAACATGGTTACAGGAGAGGTACTATAGATGGAACTCTCTTCATCAAAGGACAAGGAAACGACATTCTGCTAGTTCAAGTATATGTGGATGACATCATCTTTGGCTCAACCAATTCAAGGCTCTGCAAAGACTTTGAAAAGCTGATGAAAGATAGATTTGAAATGAGTTCAATGGGAGAACTTAATTTCTTTCTGGGAATTCAAGTGAAGCAGGTTGAAGATGGCATTTTCATAAGTCAGTCAAAGTATGTTCAAGATATACTCAAGAGGTTCAACTGACTGATTGTAAGATGCTAAGACCATAAGACACCCAAGCCAGAAACCACTCCCTTGGTCCAGATCTTGAGGGGGAGTGTGTAGATGAGCACTTATACAGGGCTATGATTGGGTCTCTTATGTATCTTACAGCTAGCAGGCCTGATATCATGTTTGCTACATGTATTTGTGCAAGATATCAAGCTAATCCTAAGATGTCTCACTTAATCACTGTGAAAAGGATTTTAAGATACCTCAAAGGTGCCTCAACACTTGGTTTATGGTATCCAAAGAATTCTAATTTCAATCTGTATGCCTATACAGACAGTGATTATGGTGGTTGCAACATGACTGCAAAGTCTACATCTGGGGGATGTCAATTTCTTGGTGGAAGGGTTGTCTCATGGCAATGCAAGAAACAAACCTGTGTGTCTGCATCAACTGCTGAGGCTGAATACATTGCTGCTGCAAGCTGCTGTGCTCAAGTGCTTTGGATTCAAAATCAGATGCTAGACTACGGATTTAACTTCAAAGAGACTCCTATCCACATAGACAACAACAGTGCTATCTCTATCACTGAGAACCCTGTGCAGCACTCAAGGACCAAACACATCAACATCAGGTATCATTTAATAAGAGATAACTATGAAAAGGGGTTAATTAAACTAGTCAAAGTTCACACAGATGAACAATATGCTGATCTGTTCACAAAAGCTTTTGATGAACAGAGATTTAAGTATCTGATATCAGCTATTGGGATGATCAACTTTGAGTAGATTTTTTCTTAAAACTAATTCTAATTATTTCTTCTTAAAAAATATGTGTGTCCTAAGTTGTCTAGTTCATCACTTTCATAAGCTCATGTTTTCTTTGAATGAAAAACTCTTTTTGAAGACTTTCCTTAGATTCTTGAAAATTTTCTGATACTTCGGAAGATAATGTTTTACCTTCGGAAGAAAAATATGTCTTCAAAATAAATGACTGTCTAAGAATTTTACCTTCGGAAGAAGTCAAAATTATCTTCCGAAGCTTAAAATTCTCAACTTAGACACTTATTCATTTTTAAGGACTTTTTCCTTCCGAAGCAAAATTACTTTCGGAAGCTTTGTTCATTCTTATACAAAGCTTTCCAAAGTTTATTTCTCTTCCGAAGCATAAATCTTTAAGACTCTCAGGAAAATTCTTCCGAAGTCACTTTAGCTTCGGAAGCTTTTTCAATCAAACTTCCGAAGACAAATTACTTTCGGAAGCTTTTCGAACTCCAAGAAAACTACTTTTTGAGCAAAAAGGTAAACTACTTTTTCAGAGGTGGGACCGACATACGGATTTCAAAGTTTATCCTCTTTCATTAAACTTTATCTGAAATCCTTCTCTCTCATATAAACCCAACGGTTTCCCCCCTCTTCTATCATCTGCTTTTCTTCCATACCTAAAACCCAAAGCTTTCTCTCTGAAATTTACTTCCCATTCTTTTCTCTTCATCTCTGAGCTACCTCACAATGGCTGACCTTACACACAGAAATGATCCTCACTTTGCCATGCAGCTACACAGACAACACAATCAGGTTGCTCTGTTATGCTCTGAAAAGATCCTCATTTCTCAGAGGTTTGCCGTTTCTTGTCTTTGTCTCACTACTTCACCTCCCTAACCATTGATCCTCCTCTATATGAGATCATCTGCTTGAATTCTGGAAGACCTGCCAAGAGGTCATTATGGATGGGGAGAAGGCACTGTCTGCCACAGTGCAGGGGAGAACAATTTTCATCACTCCGGCCATCATCAACCGACATCTTCAGCTGGATGATGAAGCAGGTGAAGTGTTCTTTCCAAAAGAAGCGGTTAATCATTCCTTCGAGCAGATGGGCTATGAAGGAGATTTCTCTGTAAAGACCTTCAGGAAAGGGAAGGTCTCATCCCAGTGGAAATACCTGCTCCATGTGGTTATCCACAGCTTATCAAACAAGCATGGTGGATGGGACCAGATTCCTGAGGATCTCTCCTTTATAGTTCATGGGATGGTTCAGGGGGTCAAGTTCAGGTATTCACAATTTGTTTATACTAATTTACTTGCAAACTTAGACTCCTTAGAATATTACATGTTTCCTAGATATGTTCAACACATTCTTAACTGTGAACTGGGCTCACAGTTGAGGGAAACAGGCAATATTCTTAAACTGGGACAGATGAAGCCCGGCATCTTTAAAATTATGAAGAAGCCAACTGTAGGCTTCTCAGGGGTAGAAACAGCCCTAGTCCCAAAAATGTTAGAGCTCATTGCTCAAGGTGACAACATAGCAGTCCAAGCTAGTGTTGAACCCACACCTACTGCTCTCCTACCCTCTTCACAACCTCCAATATTCATCACCTACAAAAGAAAATCCCAACGAACCCCTGCTCAGGCTATTGAGTCTGTGCAGGCCCCCAAATACTCAACCTTACAGGAAGAAGTGGACTCCAGAGCTCCCACTTCTCCTGAGGAGCAAACCACTCCCATTACTTTACCTATCAGGGCTGAGGTTCCTCAAGCTCAACCTGATGAGCTCATTAGCCCAACAACTGTAAGCCTTCACTCTGAGTCTCAACACTCAAGTGAACAACCTTCAGGGGATAGCTACCATCCCCAGCCTTTGGATCTAAACCAACCAATTCCCAACCTATCCTTTTACACTGATGAAGACTTAGGATTCAGTGAGTACCATGAGTCTCTCTTCTCCTCCCCTACTCAAAGAGAGATGAGTACCTCTGACTCTCCTCAGTCTATCCCTCATCAGTCACCTATTACTGAGGTGGACACATCTGAACCTGTTCAGGATGTCCATATGGAAGAGGCTCTCACTTTTGAAAGTGATTACATCATTAAGACCTCAACCATGGCAACTCAGCCCATTGGCATCTTAACTGAGGTTGCCAGTGAGCAGAGGAAAACCAGCAGCCAAGAAACTCAAGCTGGTGGTGAGAGAAGGGACTTTGGTCCAATCCTCTCATCCCCCAGTGATTCTTCTGATGAAGATGAGGGGAATTTGAGACTAAAGGTACAACAATTGTCACAAACATGCACCTATCTAGTCTCTAAGGTTAGTCACTTGGAATCTCAGGTGACTACCCTGCAAAACAGGGTCAATGATCAGCAACTCCAGATTTCATATCTGCAGGAAAAACTAGCTGGGAGACCTTTAAGGAGAGCTCAACCAGGAACACAAGAACCTGTGGAAGTGATTGATTTATCCTCCAGCTCACCTATGCAAGTGGGTGATGCTACCAAAAAGGGGGAGAAAGTTATCACAACCACAGAACCTGGGAGTTCTTCAAAGAGAATGGACATAGAGGACTCACCATCCTCACTTGCTGTTGTGCATTCTCAGCAACTTCCTCAAGTTCACATTAATGTGGACTCTATAGACTCTCTCATCAGGAGTCTCTTTGAGGAAGGTATACCAAGGGCTGTCTCATCTCCACCACATGGAACTGGCAACTACATCATCAGATGGAGGTATGATGATGACAGAAGAGCCCTCATACTTCACAGAGTTCAAGGTCAACAAGAAGTCTTTCAGTTCCAAAGCCTGAGCTTCTATGAAGGACTGGATTTAGTCAACATGCCACTTGTCAATCCAAGCAAATCTAGACAAGCTGACAGGCTGGCTCAAAGAATCCAAGACAGGATCCTTGCAGAGTTCTCTCTAAGAAGGAGACTTAGGCAATCAGGCAATGTCATCGGTCAACTGGATGTTGAGGTGGACCCTAAGATTAGTTTCATAGGGGAAACCTTGGCTGAAGGCCCAGTGGCAGAACCTGAGACCCTTGTCACTCACCAACACTGCTGCAGAGGTCCAAACTCCATCTGAGACACCTGCTGGTGAAGGTGTTTCTCTCAGCCTCTCTCTGGCCAGAGCATGGAAGCTACACCAAGCAATGAAGGCCAAGCCTCAATCCACCCTGAGTCACAAAGGTCTGTTGGTGACAAAGGGAAAAGGATAATGACTCCTGAGGAAATTGAGGAGGAAGAGAGAGAGAGGAAAAGGAGGCTAAGGGGAGAAAGTTCTTCTGGGTCATCAAAATTCATGCAAGCTGCAATCAGGGCTGCCCCCAGACCAAATACTCAAAATGATGAACAAAGGGCAGTCAGGATTAATTATTTACAGACCAGGAACTATGATGTTGATGAAATCATCTCCCTCCCCTTAGAAGAGTTGAATGAACTGGCTGACATGGAAGTGTCAAGAGAGATTAAGGAGAAAGAGGATGCAAGGTTACTTCTCCAATTCAAAGAGGAGAGGAGAGAAAAGACTTCACAAGCATACTCCCACTCTCTCTCCAGTTCAAGAAAGTCCTGCACAGGAAGATGTGGCTCCACAAGAACCTCAGGTAGATAAAGAAGAATAGAATCAAAATGATAAACTACCTGAGTGCCACAGGCTTCTATCAGGCAAATACACTTCTTCCCCTGTCCTATGACTTCATTGAGTTCGAGTACTTAAAGCAACTTGAGCTTGAGTTAGTCAAAGAAAGAAAAACAACCAAAAGGAAGCTAAGGGAAGAAGCTGCAAAGTCAAGAACCATCATTCAAAAGAATGCAAAGAAGTCTGCTGACAGACAAAGAATGATGAGCTTCTTGAAGTCATATGGATTCTCCGGAAGGAGACTTGGTCCCATGTCTCTATCTACAATGGATGAGCATATAAGGGTAATCAAGCAGAAGATTAAAGTGGTGAACTCATTGACTTGCACTCTCTTCCAAGTCAAGTCCCACCTGAAGTGGAGGTCAAGTTTGAACAACCAGAGACACCTGAACCAGAACCTCCAGCTGAGCCTCAGCAAACTTCATCTTCTGATCCAAGACAGGGTCAAACTCCCTCCTCTTCTGAACCTGTGAGGGAGGAACACCCAACTGAGAAAGACACTGATGATCAACATGGTGCTGCAGACCAGTCTTCTCAGTTAAAGACATTAAAGAGGAAGAAGAAAATGGCCTCTAAACCAAAGACTAAAAAGAAGAAGCCAAAGTCATCTACCTCTACACCCCAGGCTGAATCAGATCAACCTGAGGAAGTGCATGATGAGGCAGCCCAATCAACTCCTATGCAAGTGGCTCCTCTAGCAACCGAGACACCCATCTTATCCTGGACTTACTCTACCAATCCAGAAAGATGGAATGTTATCAGAGATCAAGGTGTTGAAAATGTCTACTCATGGCAAGACATAATCAACTTACCTCTGCATGATCTCTTTGAAATGAGAAGATACTATGAGAGTCTTGATGATCCTGACCATCAATGAAGAAAGGGATGGTCTTGATTATTCTGAAGACTACAAACATTTAAAGATCTTCTAAGTGTTTTGGTAGCATCAGCCTAGGGGGAGTTTGTAAGGATTCCTGAAGTCTGATGCAACCCAAAACTGCCTAAGTGTTTCAGCAACATGCACTAAGTACTGAAGTGAAGAATGCTTCGGAAGAATTACACAAAGCATTAGAAAATACTCTAAGTGTAATATCTTCCGAAGCCAAGACCAATATCTTCCGAAGCCTAACATGAAGTCTTCCGAAGCTTGAAGAGACAAAGTCTTCCGAAGCTTCAACCTATGAAGACAGATTTCTTCCGAAGACTTTTAGTACACATGCTTTATCTGATGTACTGTTCCATAAAGCACCTTTTCCGCTGCGTCTCTGATAAGTCACCAACTTACAAGAGTTGGTGAAAAGGTCCATGCTTTTGGTAACTGTACATTGAGGTCTTGTGTCTGAAACTTTCCACTTTATGTACTTTATCTTTTTCCTTTTGTAATGTATAAGGATGTGAGCTATGGCATGTCATAGTCACAAGGTCAAAAGGCAGATATGCCTTTTGATCCTACAATTGATTTTGTTAGTGTCTAGTCAATTGTATCCAGCTGGCTTTCATAGTATAGCCGGCTGTAGGTTGTAGTATAAGTATTCCAAGTTCTTGTATCTTTCTATATGCTTTGTAACACTTGTAAAAGAACTTGAGAAAGCAATATACTGCTCCCTTGAAAACTATACTCTCTTGTTCTGTCTCTTGCTTTACTTGTGTTCTCTGCATCACCTTTGGTTACCTAGTTCACTGTTTGATTAAGTTTAGTTAATCTCCTCATTGTGTTGTTGTGTTGTAATTGTGTTCAAGCCCTTGAACGATCCTGCAAATTGCTTGGTGGCTTTCGGTTTTCAGTGATTTCTTATGACACCATCATTTCGCTCGAATTAACACCAGTTTACTCGATTCGTGGTCACGTTCGCAGTAGTGCTTTATTTTGGTCGAACCGTTTGTTGTTGGGCATTTTGCCCTCACCGGGCTCTCGGGGGTTGGCCAGGAGCTAACGCCGTTTTTACGGGGTGAAGAATGAGTGGATATGGGTGAATTTTAATATTATACAATTGTCCCCTATGGTTTCACCTTTTTCATTTGCTCATACTTAAATGTTTAAAGTTTCTAAATTAGCAACTAAGCCCCCTTGACTTCAAATTAAGCTTTCTAATTTTTGTACAATTTTTATTACTAATAACAATATTCCCATTATTGTTATTACTCTTTAGTATTATTATGTTATAATTAATATCTACCTTATTATTATTGTTTACTACTATCAATATTATTATTATTAATATATTATTATTATTATTATTATTATTCATCATTCAAGTTAAAGGATTAAGACGAAATTACAGTAATAACATAGTAACCTAAGTTTCTATATGGCAATAAGACCCTTAAAAGAAACGACGTTAACTTTTATTAACGTAAAAATAAGGATGTTACAGTCTCCCCAACTTAAAAAATTTCGTCCCGAAATTAAGAATGAAGTTTAAACGAACAGGAGACTATGGAAAGATAGTGTACTAACGGACTGTGGTTGGCATTTGATTACGGGTGAGATGCTTCCCTTTGCGAATTATGGAATTTTACACGATGCATCCAATTTTAAGTCTCCAGTGGAATGCGAAAGCTATCATTGACAAACTAACTCTTTGAGATTTGACACATGAAACGTTGGAAATGAATGAGTTCCCGAGGTATATTAGACTTATAAGTCACACTTCTCCCATCATCTGGAATGAAATTGTGTAATAAAGTGACTTCTTGAAGCCAATAAGAAAAAAAAAAAAATAATATCATGCAATTGTATGAAAGTTTGACCGTCGAAATTTAAGAATCCCAAGTGCCACTATATAATGACACAAGCTTAACGCATATCTTGTGATTACGTATTGCTCCTCCAGTTAAACCGTCAGGTTAAAAATGATACGATATGCCGAGATTTTGAGCCGGGTTCCCAAAGATGATTCGAGGCATTGCTAATAACAGAAAGTGAATCGATGTTTAACGACACACCACGATAACCGACTATTTGAGGTAAGTACGAGTTAATTTCTCGACTCGCTATCTAGAGGTGGGCAAACCGGGTTTGGGCCGGACCCGGAACCGGGTTCAACCGGGTTCGGTTCGTCCGGCCGGGTTTTTTTGGAACCGGGTTGGGGTGTACTCGGGTTCGGGTTCGGGTCGGGTTGGGCATACTAAAAACCCTACCCGGCCTACCCGGTTCGGGTCGGGTCCGGACCGGGTCGGGTCCAGAACCGGGTACAACCGAGTTTTTTTTTACTATTATACTTTTTTTTTAACTATTATAATTGTTATTAATATTAATATTTTTAGTATTATTATTATTATTATTATTATTATTATCATTAATTCATTATTATTATTATTATTATTATTAATTCATTATTGTTATTATTATTATCATTATTCATTATTATTATTATTATTATAAATTTATAACAACATTAAAAAGACATTTATAACTCATTAATTTATTATTTATTTATTAAAATAACTTAAAAAATACATTAACGAATCAATAACTAATCGACTATTTTCTTCGAGAGGCTTCATCAAATGCTAATTTTTCGTCGGATATACCAGAAGATACTCCTTCTTCTACCTCTTCATCGTGCACTTTACATTCGATTGCAATTTCGTCTTCAAGATTTGTTTTGTCTTGTATACGATCCATCGCGTCTAAGTGGTCTTTTAAACAAATGCACATCTCCACCGCTTCCGGAGTTAATCTTGTTCTTCGTAATGATAATACCCTGCCACTAAGAGAAAACGCAGACTCCGAAGCTACCGTAGAAGCTTGGACACTTAGTAAATCACGGGCCATAGCGGAAAGAATTGGAAATTGGGATTCCTTTCCTTTCCACCAAGCCAAAATATCAAATGCATGATAATCTTGAGTACTCATAGTTGAAATAAAATTCGTCGTACTATATATACCAAGTTCGCTTGTTGGGGCGTTACCCCTTTGACGTTTAGCCGTCAGATCCCGAACAACATTCAACATAGTCATAACGGGGTCTTTAAATGAGGTACTAGCACTTGAGGTTGATTCTCTTTGCGTAGTTATATTTACGTTAAGTCCATATTTATTTAAATAAAAATTATAAATAATTTTCAAACTTATATTAAAAACTTCTTTTGCCTCGGTTGAAAAATTGGGGTTTTCGTCATGTATATCCAAATTGTCATTTATCTCGTCTATTAAACATTCTACCCCCGCAACATTTAAAAAAGGATTTAAAGCAGCGGCACAAGTAAAAACGGGTGGTAACTCAAGAAAATATTTTTAAACTTGTCTTTCATTGGTTCTATCATTTCTCTAAACATACTATTTTTATTTTGAAAATTTTTAAAATTAAAAGCCATGAAATATAATTCTTGAAGCACCGAATAACTAGTGGGATAATAAACTCCCGATAATTTTGTAGTTGAGTTTTTAAACACCTCAAGAAATTCGGATAAATGTTCAATATTTTTCCAACCCAAATCCGGAAACAGGTCGGCTTCGCAATTATCCGAAAGACTATTATGAAAAGCTTTTAAAGTGCTTTTTGTTTTAAAGCACAATCAAACATATGACAAGTCGAATTCCACCTAGTAGGTACATCCCAATTAGGCCTTAAAAATCTAGATTCTGTATCTTTACAAAGTTGTTTATAATCTTGATATCTTTTTCTACTTTTTTTAAAAACGTCGTGTAACATAAATCGAAAAGCTTTTATAAAGCTATCAACAAATGGTACGGATAGACCATCTTGTACTACTAAATTAATAATATGTGCAACACAACGAGTATGAAAAAAATCACTGTTTGCAATCGGAATATATTTTAATTTTATTTTTCAACCGCGGTTGTGTTGTTGGAAGCGTTATCAAATGCCATTGAAAATATTTTATTTTGTAAATTAAAAGTAGTTATTACATTATCCAAAAAGTAAAATAAATACTCTCTGGTGTGTGGATACGGAAATAGATCAAATGCAATCGTACGTTTCATCATTTTCCATGAACTGGGATCTACCCAATGAGTGGTGACGCAAATAAATACTCTCCGGTGTGTGGCACCGACCAAACGTCACTAGTTAAGTTTACACCGGTATTTAAATTTTCAAATAATACAATTAAATCATTTTTTGCTTGCTTCCACAATTTTAAACAATAACATCTAAGTGTAGTACGACTTATGTGAGTGTAACGAGGTTGAAGCATCTCTCGAATTAAGTTGGTTAACCGAGGGTTGTCGAAGTGATTGAAAGGCAAGCTTCTTGAATCACGAACTTTGCAATTCGATCTCGAACCTCATTAACATTGTAATTAAAGATTCCACCATCTCCACTTAATTGTGTTTGTTGCGAATCCGGATTACTTTTCAACGACTTACAAAACTTCCTGGTAATGTGTTTGTTTAAAGTCGTGTTAGAATCTTTAGCAAGTAAAGCTCCACAAAACTTGCAACGAGCCTTTACAGATCCGTCACTTAACTCAACCATATCCCAATTGCACCAAACATCCATCTTACGATTGTGTGGAAGAACACGAACGACGGTTGGAGAATTCGATGAACCTTGACCAACGGAAGATTGAGAATGAGCCATATTGAGATTTGAGAATAAACGAGAGTAAACAAGACTAAACGAGAGTAAACGAGAGTATTGTTTGCGTTTTTTGCGTATGTTTTTTTGTGTTTGAAGCTTGGGTACCTTACCATATCAACCCACACCTATTTATACTTGTTTTAGAGGCAAAAACAACCAATAAAACGATCACAATTCGTCCCCAACGGCTATATAGCCGTTAAAAAACGGCTAGAAAAAAAAACGGTCGAAACCGGGTCCGACCCGGTTCAACCGGTTCGGGTCCGGGTCGGGTCGGTTCCTATCATTTCCAAACACCCCAAACCGGTTTGGAACCGGCGGTTTTCACGGGGTACGAACCGGGTACACCGGTATCGGGTTGTACCCGGACCCGGTTCCGGGTCGGGTACACCGGGTCGGTCCGTACCCGGTTTTTATGGTCATGTCTATCGCTATCTCACATGAGTCAATATGAAATGCGCGAGACTAGCCAATCGGTCGATAATGCACTAAATGACATCAAGAAATACAAGGAAATTTGAACATATACCAAGCTACGTCAACATTTCCTTTATGCCAAGACATGAATACCAATCGCGAAAATTCATGTTCCTTTTTGTCCACATCGGAATGAATGTAATAACAAGTCTTGTGAGTCACAATCAAGATAGAGATTTAGAGATTTTCAAGATTTGGAGTTCAAGGTTATCCAAAATAATGGGAATTGCATTTTTAATTATGGGTAAAGGGTTAAACAAAGACGTCTTTCCTGATCGGATTAGAATTTAAATAATTTAGAATATCGACGATAAAGGAAATCACAAATAGCTTTCCAAGTACGGCTTGCACACGCGGTTCATCAAACCCATGAACACAATCGTACATTGCTATAACCAGAAAGGCATGGCATAAATTTATAATAACTTTATCTTGTACGAAAGATTGTCTTAGGAGTGTTATCATCGTGCAATTAGGTTTTGATGATAACTCAAAATGAAGTCGATAAAAAGTTTCCATAAAGCTAGGTCAAACATCAAAATGAAACATAAAAGCGTGAGAGAAGAAATCGATTTAAAATTTAAATGTTCCAGGCTTGGAACTAGGGTTACCCGAAAGTAACAATGACCCCTTTTGAGTTCAAGATTCATGCTTTAACTTGACTGGCTGGAACACTATCGTCGACAATTCAGATAACGGTGTTCACCCTTCAAGTTATTACATGTTTCTTGTCAATTGAAGTCTTAAAACCTTGGTAAGTTTGAGATCAAGGAATGGGAATACTCATCAAGATATGGTTATCACTCCTAGCTTGGTGGTGTATTTTCTAAAGTATGACTCTTACTACCAAACGAGAGCTTGATCCTAACTCATTATTGAGGATCCATAAAATAAATTAAGGTAACTTACTATTAAGGTAAGGATAATCACTCCTATCTCAACAATGAAGTTTTACAGAAACACAATATAGCAAAATGAAAAGTTTCATCAAAGAACGGAATTCACTCCTATTTTGATGAGGTCATTTCATTTGAGGAAAAAAAAACATGCATAAAATTTTAAACAAGTGATATTATCATCAAGGTATGGATTTCACGCCTATCTTGATGATTGAATTTCCTAATAACAAGAAAACTGACCTTTGTCACCAAAGTACGGGGTTCAATCCTATTTTGGTGGGGTCATTTCATTCGTGAAATATGAGTTTCAAAGGAAAATGATTGAAATCTATCCTCAAAACAAGGAAATCACCCCGATTCAGAGGATGGGATTTCATAAAACACACAATACAAAAATATAAAACCATCATCAACATACGAAATTTTACTCCTATTTTAAGGTAATTCCATTTGTAAAATACGAATTCATAAAAACAAAAAGAAGGAAATAGTCATCAAGGTATGAGGTCACTTCTATCTTGACGATGAAATTTCATAAGAACAGTAATAACGAATGGAAAGTCATCACCAAAGTAAGGGAATCACCCCTGTTTTGATGAGATAGAATCATTTAGGGGATACGAGTGTCCTTAGTCATAGGTTGATTTGCGACTCGTGCATTGCCTACGATGCGAAACGGTTTGAAGTTTTTATAAAGCTCGACTTAGCAAACGAAGAGGATATCGGCTAGAAATTCAGAAACTTCAAATTGCATCAATGCGACTTTAATAGGAAAAGAAAATCATGCTTGCTAGGATTAAAATTAAAGTTCGGGATAATGGAGTTAATTGTGTTAGGTTCCCAAATCTTGAATGGTTTGAGTCAGGAAAACAAGATCAATGATGGAAATGATTCAACACAATAATGAGATGTAAACATTCAGTTCAAAATAAAAGGGGAATGCGTTGATTTCTCGAAGTGCTACGTCAACTACAACTTTACGGTAGACACGCGTACCTATAAACGAACACCCATCTCATGAGTTCCAGGTCAGATAAACGGATTGCATAAATGGATCCAACGGTCGAATCAAATTTATGTGTATACCTTGTCTAGACAAGGTATCCCGGGACGCAGGTATTCCACCTTTTGGCATTGCATGATTTCAGTTATGGGACACACTTTAAGGACATTTGAAAACCCTAAGTAACAATTTTAAGTTTAAAAATAAACATTCGGTTTAGACGACCAATATCTTTGGATATATTAAGATTCATGTACACATTGGTCATGGTATGAAGATAGTTACATAAGGCGCACAACGTATAACATTGTTTAAATGTAGGAATTGAGGAGTATAACGAGTTCAATATTAACGGGAACATTCTGCAAGATAGGAATGAGAAGATATTAGAGTTTCAATGATAAACCAGTCCAAGGAATCAAGAATTTTTGATATTTTAAATATAAACCGAATGGTTCCATTTGGTAACGCATTACCATTTGGAAACGTTAACACGTCAAGGTAAATTGACCCATTTGCCTTAGAAACTTGTGTATGTTGACCATAGTTTATCACTCATCCTAGAAATCCCCAGGTAAGCATAACTAGTCCCGAAGGATTTATGCGATATGCTTGCCTTAGCCCGAAGGCCTTTTGCCAGGAAATCCAGGATACAAGTGTCTATGAGTCACACAAATTTTTGGGTTTATAAAATCAAAACCTTGATGAGATTTATATAGATTAGACATAACGTCTAAAGATCCAAGTCATAAGCATAAGCATAAGATTCCACGTGTCATCAAAAATAAGATTAAGAGGTTTCATGTTCGGAGAGAGTCAAAGTGTCAAAGTTAAGTTTAGGGAGACAAGTAACAATGTTTAGGCAATCCTATGCTAAGACATCAAATTGCACATAAGAGGGCATAGCATTATGTAGCATGCAAACTATATAATTTACAAGATAGAATTATAATTCTATAAGGTTCATGCATACTATAGTCTAGGTCACCATTTCTAATAACCTAAATCCCTATAGTTATAGGCTCTGATACCAATCTGTCACACCCCAACCTTGACGGCGAAAACGTCGAGGAGTGAGAGTTAAGATCGTTCCCAGCCACATAACGCTATTATTAAATCCAAATATATTATTCATAAGTTTCAAAGGTACATTACAAACATAAATCTCAAATAAAGAAAACATAATAACAAATGTAACAAGCTCATTCATTAAATTAAGTAGGTCCATTCCTAGGTGTGAACAAACTTCAAAAGTGGTGATCAAACTTGAGTATTTCCTGAAACATGTTAAAAATAAAAGGTCAACAATAATGTTGGTGAGATTTCCATAGTTTCCAACACATAAGTATATAAAAGATGGCAATTTATGTTGTAAGTTAGAGAACAAAGTAAACAAGGGATGTAAGACAGAATGCACAATCAAACCTTGACAAATTTTTACAAGTCTCAAATATTTACAAGCATATACGATTAGCTAAGTGTACTTGGATCAACCAAGTAGGCTTGTCAGGCCCATAGATCTATGACATCGCCAGGCTAGCAATAATTAATGATTGTACATATATTCGACATTATATGGTAGCTACAAAGTTCAACTAACCACAACATACAAGTAAATTGCCATAAGTTTACAAGAATCAAACGTTTACAAGTGCAATGGTTATAAAGTAACATGTTTCACCCCAAAGTGTGAAAATATGAAAAAGGGGTACAGAAATACTCACTTGATGTATAAGTGTATAAATGATGGTTAATAAGAATATTAAGCAACGTTCCAACGTAAACCTTCACAATGCACCTAAATATATATTTACAAGGTTTTAAAGTTTAATTGTAAGATTAACATTTTAACGCGAACTAGGGTCTCGATGGAAAGTCGGGGCTTGTCAAATAATTATATTTAACAAAATAGAATTAATTATATTTATTAAACTCAAAGAAATTTGCTACATGTTAAGTAAGATCATATGTATAAAATATAATATTTATAACAATTTCTATATATAATGATTAAATAAAATTTAGTAACCTCAATTTAAAATAATAATTTGAAGATATTGGATGAAATAATATTTATGTGAACAAAAAATTATATAAAGTCTACTTTTTATAAAATTAAACTATTTATCTCTTTTCTAGAATATTTAAAAAATATAAAAGTATTTCTTATTAAGTAACAATTTACAGAAAAACATTCATATGATTTAAAATGTTCAAAGTGTATAAAATGACTTTTTATAATTTTTAGTATTTAATATAAGGGCCAAAAAGGCCTAAAAAATATGTGAGTTCCCCGGGGACCTCCTGTTTAGGGAGTGTGCAACTTACCAGCGAATCAAAGGCCTTAGCCGCATTAAGGTTTCATTTGGAAAACTTAAAAACACCAAATATTGAACAAACCCAAATCGTATAAACCCTAGTTTGTTCAATCCGCAAATTGACGATTGATTTATTGTTATCAATCGGATTAACCATAGGGCTTTTGATCCCTATGTGTAATCGAGCACAATTGAAGTGTTTATGACCGATAAAGCTTCGGTCCTTTACGCGATGAACAGGGGTCTTGATTTCGATGATTTAGTTGTATTTTCAAGCAATTGAGTGTATAAGGAGTTTAAAGGGATCGAAAGGAGTATTTGCCACCTGTTATATAGTTTTGATTTGGTTGATTTAGTCTCGAACGATTTTCACCTTTGATACGCTTGTTTCAGTTTCGATTGGAAGATTAACTAGTTGTTAAACCCGAATTAAACTTCTCATTTAGTTTTGTAGTGATTAAACGTACATTTCTAATCATCCAAATGGCTCAATTCAACGGATTTTAGGTGTAATTGCTTGGTGGCTTTCGGTTTCATGTGATTTCTTAATGAAACCATCATTTCGCTCAATTTAACACCGGCTATACATTCGATTCGTGTCCACGCTCGAGTATTGGCTAACTCCGGTTTTACGGGGTGAGAGAAGGAGGGGAGATGGGGTGATTTTAATAATTTACACAATTGGTCCCTGCGGTTTGACCTTTTTCATTTTATGCTCAGACTTAAATGTTTAAAGTTTCTAAATTAGCAACTAAGCCCCCTTGACTTTCAAATTAAAGCTTACTAATTTTTACAATTTATTATTACTAATAACAATATTACCATTATTATTATTACTCTTAGTTATTATTATTTTTGTTATAACTAATAGTATAACCCTTATTATTATTGTTTACTATCAATATTATTATTATTATGATTATTATTATTATTATTATTATTATTATTATTATTAATAATCATTCAAGTTAAAGGATTAAAAGATGAAATTAAAGTAATAAGCATAAGTAACCCATAAGTTTCATATATGGCAATAATGGCCCTTATAAGAATAAATGACGTTAACTTTTTATTAACGTAAAAAAGTACAGGATGTTACAAAACTCCCGTCAGGCGCTGTCAACTGAATCATCTTCCTGCGTCATACAATATTGTAGATACATATGTACCTAGTTTATGAGTTTAATGTAAAAGTCTTTCATGTCTTACATATATGTAACTGGATGGGTGAATGAAATACAATGTGTGGTTTATGCTTATAATGTTTAATATTTCATTCATTAATGTATGTTAACGCTTATTGAACTATTATATAGGTTGTGGTTGTTTGAATATGTAGATACATGTGTCCCTAGTTTCTGATCTTAATCTAGTATGTTTGTATTGTCTTACACATATGTAATTGTACGGGTACCTAATGAAATACAATATGTTGTTGTCCTTATAATGTTGAATATTTCATTGCTTGGTATGTATTAACGCTTATTGACTTAACTATATAGGTTGTGGTTGTTTGAATAATATCTAAATCAATTAATGATTATGAAACATATTCAAACTGAATCATGTGAAGTTCTCATGCGATTGGCCCATGCTAATGGACCATACGCATGAACGAATTCATGCTAATGAACCAATCATACGAATGAACCAGGAGACTAGATCAGTCGCATGATTGAAACATGAGATTGACTCAGTCGCACAACTAAACACTCAGTCATGCGAATGGATCAACCGCATGACTCAATCGCATGACTGAACCATGCAAATGGTCCAGTCGCACCATTGAGAAACCTTAACCTATAAATACCACTTAAATCGTGGAAAAACTAGACACTTCGTATATTTTGATACCCAGACGTACCCTGGCCGTCCAGAGACCGCTAATAACCTGCTCCAACTTCATAGATCGCAGTAGATCGATTGCTAATCGTTCTTAATGTTTAGATTCAATATTTAATTGATTCTATGTGCGTTCTCACTGATTGGATCACCAATCAAATAGGATTCCGCACTATTTGATTTGGTATGCTCGTAAATCTATTAGTATTCATCCAGTACGCGATCCTAACAAGTGGTATCGGAGCTTTGGCTCTAGATTTACGTGTGATTCAATCATTTTGATATAAAAAATTGTGTTTTTATGTTCAAAAATGCAATCTTTTGTGTCAAATCGGGTTTTAGACGTCTCCTAATCGTAAACTTAAGTTATTTCTGGCATACAGAAATTATGGTTAGCAAAATTCGTGTTTTTGCGTTCAAACACCTTAAACCTAGAAATTTTCGAAATCCAGCAGGTTCAGTTGCACGATTGGCTCAATCGCACGACTGAGGTCACACACATTCCCCATACGCACGATTGGACTCAGTCGCACTTCCATTCATCCGTGAGCAGACTATTCACATTATTCATCCGCATTAGTTCATTCTACCGACTGAGTCGTCCGCATTAGTTCAGTCACACGATTGAACCATCTGCATAGCTCAATCGCACGAATAGCCCAATCGCACACCTTCATTCGGACTAATACAACAGTTTGGTTTAAAGTTAAAGTTAATAGCAATGGAAGACCAATACTCAGCATTCACAGCAGGGAGAGACTCACGTATACAAAACTAACTGCTACTGGAGAATGAAGTGGGGAATCACAACAAGCCCCCAAGCTAATTACGTTACACGAGTACCCACAATGGAAGCAACGTTTCGAGATCTACTTAAATGGAGTAGATCCCAATCTGTGGGAGTCTATAGAGACAGGGTATAACATGCCTGTAGGAGCTGATGGTGTCAAACTCACACTTGGTGGCATAATTGACGGACAAAAGGTGAAATACAATGCAGAGAAGAAGGTTTATTCTTTGCTTACACAGTCAATTCCGAAGGATATTTTCCATCAATTCTCGGAATACACATAAGCAAAGAAGCTATGGGGTGCATTGGAGAAAAGGTATGACAGAAATGCATCATTGAAAGCCATAAAGGCTAAGGCTTTAACGAAGGAGTTTGACAACTTCTCCTTGATGGGAAAAGAAATACTAGATGATGTGATCAATGAGTTCTACAACTTGATGAGTGAGATGCACACTCATGGAGTATCGACGTCAATGGAGGACAAAGTGTCCACTTTCGCAGACGGGCTGCCTGAGAAATGGGTTTCATTTGTCTCCAATCTTAGATAGAATGGTATGCTAACGAAGTTAGATATCAATGACTTCATTCTGAAACTGAGAGAAGAAGAACTAAGGATGAAGTATAGAGCTCAAAAGGCTTCTTATGATCAGAATCCAGCGCTGTACAACGCGACTCCTCAAGCCAAAACATCTAGAGCACCTATTCAGACAGCTTTTGTGTCAAGCTCGTCTGGTCCTTCACCAACCTCTATTTCAGGGTTAAAAATGTCAGGGTCGTCTGGTACCCAATACATTGCACCTGAAGCAAATGCAGCAAAGCTGAAGACCGAGAACTTTGGCAATGTGATAGTTGAGGTAGCTAAAGAACACATGGATCTCTTAGCTGTGGTAGTCCACTCCTATGATGGACTATTTGCTGGTAATATTAGGAACTACCATGTGGTAGATGAGGATTATGAGCAGGTGGATGAGACAGAGTTAGTGCGGATGGACATAATGTGGGCCTTAGCCAGTGCAGTCCGGAGAGCTAAGAAGTTTGTCAAAAAGACTGGACAAAATTTGATTGCGACTAAGGACACTACCTTCAGCTTTGATAAATCAAAGGTAACCTACTTCAACTGTGGAGAGAAAGGGCACTTCAAAAGGGAGTGCGTGAAGCCAAAGAAGACTGGCCATGGGAATCCTTTCTCCTCCTTCAATCGTCAGGAGAAACCCACTTGTAGTCCTACTTCATCAAGCTAGGATCCCAAAGCCTTGACTGCTCATGATGATCAGGACAGGACTGGAGCTTTCGGTTTGTCTCACGGGGAGAATCCAATATCGCTAGTGTGGAGGATATAGATGATGACTCTGCCAGATTGATCTAGTGAGAGGAGTTAACGTCAAAACCTTCCAACTTCCGGATTTCTGTGTTGCATGAAAGAAGGGCAAACAGACGAAGAAGTCTCATAAGGAAAAGAAAGTTCACACTATCGAACTTCCTCTTGAACTTCTTCACATGGATCTGTTTGGTCCCGTTAGTACAAGAAGCATCGCAGGCGACTTGTACTGCTATGTAGTTACTGATGACTACTCAAGATTCACTTGGGTGATGTTATTGAAATCCAAATCAGAAACATTTGAGTCATTTAAGGAGTTAGTAACTACTCTGGAGTCCCTATACAAGTTGAAGGTACGTCAAGTGCGCTCAGACAACGGAACTGAGTTCAAGAATCAACGGATGGAGGCGTATTGCAAGGAAAAGGGAATTGTGCATCAGTTCACTTCTGCCTACACTCCTCAGATGAACGGCGTTGCTGAAAGGAAGAATCACAGCTTGATAGAAATGGCACGGGCGATGCTAGCAGACTCAAAACTGCCTATCCAATTCTGGAATGAAGCAGTTGCAAATGTGTGTTACACGCTAAATAGAGTTCTGGTAGTTAAACGCCATGGAAAGACGTGCTACGAGTTACTACAATGATGTAAACTGAATCTAGAGTATCTCGAGCCGTTTGGCGCTCCATGCACCCTACTGAAGAAGACTCAGGATGGAAAATTCAGCGAGAAGGCTGATGAAAGTATCTTTCTAGGATACAACATACCGAACAAGAGGGTTTACAACAACTCAACGGGTCAGGTAGAAGTGTGGTGTAATGTTGATGTTCAGAGATACATCATACCACTTGCTGGAAAAGGACCCGCCTTCCTTTTTGACTATGATGGATTCTTCAAGTCCTTCAACATACCACTCTCCACTTCTGATGATGAGTTAGCTACAAAGATGATGTATGATGTTCTAAACACACCAGCTTAGGAATCTACATCATCTGGACTACAAGGCGATTCATCTAACGACTCAGGGGGAGCACTTGAAGATAGTGCCTCTTCCTCTGATGAAGAAGTTGTGGAGACTGATCAGAACAACCAGGAGCAATAGGTTCCCCCTATCAATAGTCCACAAGCATCTGACATTGATGCCTCTGTGTCTTCGGAACCTCAGACTCCTACTGCCTCAAATACTGAACTGAATGTTCATAATCTTGACTCTAAGGTAGTTGTTCCAACCACTCCTGGATCACGACTAAATGTCTATCATCCCTTGGATAATGTCATTGGAGATGTGAGATCAGGAGTCCAGACCAGAAATCAGTTGTATTAAGCTAATTATGCATCGGTGATGGAAAAGGGCTATCTTCATGACGGTGCATATCGTTGCTTTGTGTCTCAGTTCGAGCTAAAGTATGTTAGTGAAGCCCTGAATGATGAGGCATGGGTGAGTACCATGCAAGGAGAACTTCTTCAGTTCAAGAAGTTAGGTGTATGGACTCTGGTGGATAGACCTAAAGGTGCTAAGGTCATTGGCACAAAATGGGTCTTAAAATGCAAGAAAGATGAGCAAGGCATGATCATCTGAAACAAGGCTCGACTTGTTGTCCAGGGATTTCGAAAAGTAGAGGGCATTGACTACAACGAAGTGTTTGCACCCGTGGCTAGAATGGAAGCAATCCGTATCTTCCTTGCCTACACATCGTATATGATGATTAAAGTTTATCAACTTGATGTGAAGAGTGCATTCCTTCATGGTGAAATAAGAGAGACAGTGTATGTTAGTCAACCCAAGGGATTTAAGGATCCATACCATCGGGACAGAGTTTACAAACTTGACAAGGCTCTATATGGGCTTCATCAAGCTCCTAGAGCTTGGTATGAGAAACTCTCGACTCACCTTGTGAAACACGGTTTTCGTAGAGGTGTCATTGATTGTACACTGTTCATAAAAGAAAAGGATGGAGATTTACTGCTTGTCCAAATCTATGTCGATGACATAATCTTCGATTCAAAGAATGAAGATCTATGTAAAGAGTTTGAAGCAGTACTGAAGGCTGAGCTTGAGATGAGTGCCATGGGAGAGATGAAATTCTTTCTCGGGTTAGAGGTGGATCAGACACCAAAAGGGATTTTCTTAGATCAGACTAAGTATGTAGGAGATATCCTCAGTCGGTTTGACATGGAGAATGCTTCCGCAACAGGGACTCCACTTGCTACCAATCATGATGTAGCACCCGACGAGAATAGTGATCTGGTCGATGCCACAATGTACCGAGGAATGATTGAATCTCTCGTGTATCTCACTGCCTCAAGACCTGATATCATGTACGCGACATGTTTATGTTCAAGATATCAAGCAAATCCAAAAGTTAATCATCTGATAGGGGTCAAAAGGATCTTTCGTTATCTAAAGGGTACTCCAACACTTGGGTTGTGGTATCCTCATGACGATCACTTCGAGCTGACAGTGTATAGTGACTCGGATTACGGTGGCTGCAAGATGAACTACAAGTCTACATCAGCGGGATGTCAATTCTTTGGGAGGAGATTAGTGACCTGGCAGTGTAAGAAGCAGACCTCGGTTGCATTGTCAACCAGTGAAGTCAAATACGTTGCTGTTGCAAGTTGCTATTCACAAATCATATGGATTCAACAGCAAATTCTGGACTACGGTTTGAAATTCTCTTCTACCCCTATTTTTGTTGATAACTCGTACTGTGGGGAGCCGGGTGGTTGCCACCGACTGAGGTATTCGGGAGGTTGGAGGATGCCCTGGCGAGTCGGAGGAGGCTGACACTGATCCTACTTATGCTCCCGATCAATCCAGCAGTATTCCAGGGGGAACATCCACCTCGAGGGGCTCGAGGATGAAAAGGATGGCTCAGCCCCACGGGTTGAAGAAGAAGAAGAGGAGGATGACCTTCATCACCACCACCACTACTACCACCACTTCCACCACTCCACCCACTACCACTATCCCACCAACCACATTATCTACCACTTCACACACCACTACCACAACCTCTGCACCACCACCTTCATCTATAACACCCCCAATCCTCACCACTCCACCACCACCTTCATCTATACCACCCTAATCCTCACCACTCCACCACCACCTTCATCTATACCACCCCCAATCTTCATCACTGCCACCACCACCACCACTAGCCACCACGCACGGCCATCATCTTACCCTTCCTATCCATATGGATCCTCTCTACCTCCTAGTGGGATAGAGGAATAGCTCTCGGCACTTAACCGTATGGTGCTGAAGCTGTTGCCAGCCGATGACAAGAAGACTGCCCAGATTCGTCAGCTAGTAGATCTTACTGCTGCACAATCTCAGCAGATATCTCAGCAGGCTCAATTGATTGAGTAGCATGCACACCAGATTGCTGAACAGAGCTCAGAGATGTCCCAACTCCAGGAGCAACATGTCCAATCAGCCAAAAGGATAGAGGAGTTGGAGACTACCAACAAGACCATCATGCTGAGGCTCAAAGGATCAAAAGAAGAGCCCCTAAAGATCAAAGAGGGAGATGGAGATGATGGTGTTGATGATGACAGTGATGATGATGATGGTGATGACCATGGGGATGATACTGATGCTGGTGATGATGCTGATAATGATGATGATGATGATACATCTGCTGCGTGTGCCACATCTGCGAGTGAAAGGAGGAGAAAAAGAGCTCAAGACCAAGGTGCCTCCATTTCAGCCCCGTCAGCAGAGGAGCACATGATACAAGACAAGAGTAATACTTAGTTGTTTATGTTATTTAAATCATATGTATTTGAATCTTGTATCAAATTAATGTAATGAATGTTTATATTTAATGTTGATGTTCACTGCTTTGATTGTTGACTAATGGTTGATGTGTTACATGTTTTTAAATGAAGCAGATCCAAACTACCAGAGAGATGAATATGATGTTGCTCCCCTCTAACAGATCAAGACTCAGCTCACGATGATTCTTGATCTGCAGGGTATAGTCAGGAGATCAGTGAATTACACTCCTGAAGAAGGGGAGATAATTCATGATCTCACCGACGAGCAACTTGCTAAAATTTCAAACTTAATCCAGATGAGATCGTGAAAGACGCTCCAACAGTCCAAGTGGAAAGTGATAACGAGCTCAACGATGTTGATGAGATCGAGATAGAAGATGTCATGGACCAACACTATCCAAAGTACACTGACATTGAAGGTAATGTCATTCCTAATCTGGGAGAGAACCTTGTCAATGAAACTTTTGAGACTATGGATAGAATGGAAGAAGAGTCTGACAAGAAAGAAGATACAACCCAAGCCTCAGAAGCTGAAGTCAATATCAGAAAGGCTGAGTGGGCTGCATGCTTTGAAGAAATACGAGCACAACGCAGTACTTCAACGTCAACTGCCTACACCAAGCTGTACAAAGTGAAGAAACATCAAAAGGTGTCGGGCAAAATCTTAGCATGGGTGTATTTTGAAGACCTCAATGTTTATGCAGTTAAACGTGAGAAAGGGATTGAGTACTTCAGGTTCCTACATGACCTGAAGACTCTTCGTGGGTTTGAGCTAAACCAGTTAACAAAGTTAAAATTACTATATGCTGACCCACGGAAAATGTCAGGCTGGTTTGCGACTGCTTTAAAAAAGAGTACCACACCAGATGGGTCAACTTCAAACCTCAACAGCCAAAGAGGTATATTAGACGGCTGAGGTTGATGCCATTACTGGAAAACCGAAAATAGTGCTGAAGTGGAGTCCTCCGCGCATAATGTCAAAGATCCCTCTACGGGAAATGCCACAGGACTTCACTCCACACTTCAAATGGTGGTACTATGATTGGAGGACAGGAGAGGTAGTCATAGTTTTGAATAAGAATGGTGTAATGGAAACCATAAGGGTGTTTGACCCAATATGGCTTACAAACTTGTCTGCAGATGATGTTTATACATTGTACAAGTGGCCATTATTCTATGACTCTCAAGATATTGTACAAGCTCTACAATTTCAGAACGTTATAAGACTCTGTTTTTTGCTTTTGAGATACATGCCGGAGTCACTAGAGAAGAGAAGTACAAGAAGTTTGAGGAACTTATGAAGGATGTAAGACATTAGACGAAACTAGGTCCAAGGGAGAGTTTGTAGATACATGTGTCCCTAGTTTCTGATCTTAATGTAATATGTTTGTATCGTCTTACACATATGTAATTGTACGGGTACCTAATGAAATACAATATGTGGTTAATATTTCATTGGTTGGTATGTAATAATGCTTATTGACTTAACTATATAGGTTGTGGTTGTTTGAATAATATCTAAATCAATTAATGACTATGAAACATATTCAAACTTAATCATGTGAAGTTCTCATGTGATTGGCCCATGCTAATGGACCATACGCATGAACTACTTCATGCTAATGAACCAATCGTACGAATGAACCAGGAGACTGGATCAGTCGCATGATTGAAACATAATATTGACTCAGTCGCACAACTGAACACTCAGTCGTGCGAATGGATCAACCGCATGACTCAATCGCACGACTGAACCATGCAAATACCACTTAAATCGTGGAAAAACTAGACACTTCGAATATTTTGATACCCAGATGTACCCTAGCCATCTAGAGACCTTTAATAACCTGCTCAATCTTCATAGATCGCAGTAGATCGATTGCTAATCGTTCTTAACGTTTAGATTCAATCTTTAATTGATTCTACGTGCATTCTCACTGATTGGATCGCAAATCAAATAGGATTCCGCACTATTTGATTCGGTATACTCGTAAATCTGTTAGTATTCGTCCGGTACGCAATCCTAACAGAATAGATCTAAGTCAAATAATGATTATGAAACATATTCAAACTTAATCATATGAAGTTCTCATACGAATGACCCATGCTAATGGACCATACGCATGAACAACTTCATGCTAATGAACCAGTCGCACGACCGAACCACGAGACTAGATCAGTCGCATGATTGTAACATGAGATTGACTCAGTCGCACGACTGAACACTCAGTTGTGCGAATGGATCAACCGCATGACTCAATCACACGACTTAACCGTGCTAAAGGTTTAGTAGTCCGAATGAGAAACCCTAACCTATAAATACCACATAAATCATGGAAAAACAGAACACTTCAAAAACCTGCGTACTAAATCATACCCTAGTCATCTAGAGACTTCTAAGAACCTGTTCCAAGTTTATAGATTGCACTAGATCGATTACCAATCTTTCTTAACGTTTAGATTCAATCTACAATTGTTTCTACGTGCGTTCTCACTGATTGATCGCTAATCAAATGGGATTCCGCACTATTTGACTTGGTATACACGTATATCAGTTAGTATTTCATTCAATACACAATCCTAACAAGTGGTATCAAAGCTTTGGCTCTTGATTTACGTGTGATTCAATCGTTTTCTATATAATATTGTGTTTTTCCACTAAAAACGCAATCTTTTTGTGTCAAAAGTTGTTTTGGATATCTCCAGTTCGTAAAGTTAAAGTTTTTCCAGCATACGGCAATTAGGGTTCTTGACAAATTCGTGTTTTGGCGTCAAAATACCTTAACCTTACAAATTTTCAAGTTTCAGCAGCTTCAGTCGCACGATTGTGACTCAATCGCACGATTGACTCAATCGCAAGATTGACTCAATCGCATGACTGAATTCATACGCATCCCTTATGCACGATTGGACTCATTCATACATCCATTCGTATGACTGAATTACCCATTCGCATTGTTCATTCGCACCTGTCCATACGCATGATTGAACCATCCGCATTTGCTCATTCGCACATCTAAGTCAACCGCATTGTTCAATCGCACGAAGTTTTCAATTGCATACCTTCATTCGCATAAGTTAAACGGTTTGTGTCACACCCCGACCGACAACGGAATCATCAGGGCGGACGAATGGAAGACGATTGCTCATAGCACATGGAACTAATTAAGTTGAAATAATATTAAATGTCATTATTCATTAAACATTACATGAAAAATAAGTAATTGCAAAACAATTAAGATACAAACAGAAACATAAGACTTTCAATTAATCTAGGTCCAAGTCCTATATGAGCACAAGAAGATCCTCAAGCATCAAACCTAAAACATTATGAAAATAAAAGGTCAACTAAAAATAGTTGGTGAGTTTCCATGGTTTTCATACATAATATAAGAAGGTTACAAGTAGCAATTCATGTCATAGGTTATAAGTTAGTAAGGTTATAGAACACATATCGTTACAACCAAACTTCAATGTGATTACAAGTAGATAAGATTGGCTAAGTGTAATTGGTTCCCATGATGAACAAGCATACGTCATCAGGAGCCAGCAATACCTCGGTTTTAGCACCAAATAGGCTTGTAAGGCTCAAAGATCTAAGACGTCGCCAGGCTAGCAATAGTTAATGATTGCAAACAAAAATATGTATCTCATATAAACACTTACAACACACAAATAACCATGACAAAAATATGAATTGCAAGTGCATTACAAGTCAAAACGTTTACATGTGCATTATGTATAAGTAATCAAGTTTCACCCCAAATTAGTGTGAAACGAATAAAAAGGGGGCAAGGAAACTCACAAGAGGTAAATAATACGATGATAAGAATGTAGATGAGGCTCCAATGATTTCTTTTACAAGTTGCCTAAACGTATAGATCCAAGATTAAGTTTGATAATAAGATTATCAATTAGACATGATGTTGGATCAAGAAGAAGGCTAATGCAACCAAAACTATGTCACTTAAGTTATTTTGGTGCTGTATGCAAAAGGCTTTCGCAGCTTAACATGGAACTTCCGAAGGTTGTATAGTTCTTCTGAAGACAAAGTAGAAGATCAACTTCCGAAGACAGAACTCTACTTCTAAAGACAAGTGCATACTTCCGAAGTTCAAGTCCTAGAAGAATAAAGTAAAGACCACTTCCTAAGTATGATGAAAAGAAGAAGTTTCCAAGCCTTGGAAGAAGCAACCTCTTCCGAAGTATAAGTGGCTTCGGAAGTACTTACTCTTCCAAAGCCATTTAACTTTCGGAAGACACTACTATGAACCAGTGGACACAAGTATGGTCTCTGACACTCCGCTGTAGACTTCTGATACAACATGGCTTCTTCCTAAAGAGCCATGTTGTTCACCATACTTTATTCCACTGTTTACCTTTGATGATAGTACATGTTACCAACTTTAGTTGGTGACAAAAGGTAAGTCAGGGACATGTACTGACTACCATATCTCAGATAAGACTTTATCCGAGATACCTTAAGCTATAGTCTTGTAGTATAGGCTTTAGCTAAAGGATCCCAGCTGGTATCAAAGTATATCGGCTGTAGATAGTATTATATATAGGTTCTCCTTGTAACTCATTGTAACATATGATTTGCTTGTAAGAGTCTTGTATTTTGAGTTGAGAATCAATATATAAAAGTATCTTGAAAATTATCTTTCTGTGTTCTTTATTACTTTCTATATTGTGATAAACTCTTATTGATTCTTCTTATACTCGAGTGGTATTCTAGGTGAGTTTGAGAGAAAACATTGTGTTTAAGTGATAAACACCAATCCTGCAATTGCTATCAGAGCTTCTCAGGCTCTTGATTGTGTGATGTCACCATCCAAATCAACCTGTTTTTCACTCCTCCCTACAACCCATTCACTCTAATGGCCCTTAACAAGTCCGAGGTAGAGATGGGAACCATGACAAAGGCTCCCATCATTACTCTTGAAAATTTCAGGTCTTGGAGTAGGAAAATGGAAGGCTTCATCAGATATCAAGACAGCAGAATATGGAACTTCATTGTCAATGCTCCGTATAAGCGTAAGGTGGCATCACCTAGTGGAAATGGTGCCATGATAGAAAAAGCTGTAGAGGATTACTCTGATGAAGATAGAAAGAAGATGGACATCGACAGCAATGCTATGACCATTCTCATGACTGCAATACCGAACTCCATTATGGTGGGATTCGAGCATTGCACGACTGCTAAAGAATTGTTTGATGCACTTGCTCAGATGTACTCAAGCTCTAATGACTCAAAGAAGGACTCACTGAAGAAGCAGTTCGAGAACTTCACTCATGTTGCTGGAGAAACCCTTAGCCAGCAGTACTTCAGGTACATGGATCTTATCTCTTCTCTTCAGTCTATGAAGATCACTCTCGAACTTAGAGATCTTACTAGAAAGTTCATGAGTGCTCTTCCAAACGAGTGGACATTTTACTATGTCTCTATCAAGAGGACAGATAACTTGAACACTCTTTCCATGACTGAACTCTACGGCATCCTTGATGGATATCTCCTAGAGATGGAGAGTAAAAAGGGCCACCAAACAAGTAGACCCATGAGTCTTCCTGCTTGTAGCGCTTTAATGGTTGCTGAAGGCTCCTTAACCCCTCAACCTCAGCACTACCTAACATACCAGCAGCCATCCTGCTCTTCTATCCTTACATCACTTTTCCTGAGACTCCAAGGTCTCAACAGGCTCAACACAACTCCTTCCAGGAAAGTTGTGCCTTTGTTTAAGGAAGTGGACACTCAGGAGATTTTCAATACTGTTTTGATGATCTTGAGTGTTTTAGTCCAGATGATGTGGAGTACGTGGACATTGTCCAGCAGATGGCTCTTTTAACTTACAAATTGAAGAAGTTCTTTAAGAGAACTAAAGGCATTTCCTCAAAACTCAACTACCAGCAAGTTCGGGTTTGACAAGACCAAGGCAAAGTGTTACAACTGTAACTAACTGGGTCACTTTGCAATGGAATGCAAGGCTCCCAGGACCAATCCAGGAACCCCACAGGCCTCCACACATCCCTCAACCTCAAGTGTTCCAACTGCTGACCCTTCCTTTCCAGAGTTGAAGGATGAGGCATCAATAGAGGCCACCACAGGGAAGGAACAGGTAGATGTACCCATCTCCTCCTGTGAAGACCAAATCCTAACCACTAAAGCCAGAAGAAGTAGAGCTAAAGCTTCTAGAAGAACTACTAAGAAGGTGGTTGAGTCCAAACTAAAAATTGACCCCAAGCAGAAGGGTGTCTTTATCTCAGCTGGATTCCAAGTGTTAGGTACTTCTGATTTAGAAAAGGAGTGTAATACCAGCATTCCTGTTCTACCAAAGGATTAGAAGTTGAAGGGAAAAGTTATTGATGAAGAAAAGAAGCCCAAGAAACATCAACCCTCACTTTCCCAAAAGACTAACATTTCATGCATCATCCGTTGCCTGCAAAATCACATGGCAAAAGATTCTTACTACAATCCTGCAAGCACACATTATGCAAATAATGTTAGAAAAGAAGGAGTCAGGGAAGGTTTCACTTTTGGACCTTTTCATATGATTCAAGTGTTGAAGAAGGGAAAGCTAGTTTCTGAAACCAAGTTGCTTTCGGAAGAAACTCCTTCTTCCGAAGGGAAAATGGCTTCGGAATCAAAAGATAATAAGGTTAGGAAGAACAAGAAAGCTCTCTTGAAACCATCCCAGAAGAAGACTGCTTCGGAAGAAAAGGTGGTGAAGGCTTCTTCCAAAAAGAAAGAAGCTTCGAAAGAAGCTTCAAAAGAAGCTTCGAAAGAAGCTTCAAAAGAAGCTTCGAAAGAAGGCCATGCTGCAAAAGCTTTAACAAGCTCATCCTCCAAGGTCAGCCAAAGGATGGACTGGAAGATCAAGGAAGATGCTGCAGCCCAAACCTCTTCTTCAAAGACCTATATTGAACCCTCATGCATATCATTTGGTTCAATCATGTCATTATCTTTGGAAGAACCCAAGACCAGCAAGGCTTGGGCTTCCAAACAAAACTAACAATCTCATCTTATGTGCAGGGACATCCATTTGACAAGAACAACAATATATGAATTGTAGATAGTGGACGCTCCAGGCACATGACAGGGAACAGATCTCTACCTCAACAGTTTCAGAACTATGATGGAGGTCCTGTCCAATTTGGAGGTGAGGCCGGAGGATATATTTCTGGCAGAGGGAGTATATCCAATGGTAAATTAAAAGTTGACAAAGTTCACTTTGTCAAACAGTTTGAACACAATCTGTTAAGTGTTTCTCAATCTATGATCAAAAGCACCAAATGCAATTCACATAACATGAGTGCATTATCCTCAAACCAGGGATGACAGTTCCTCCAGAATTGATGCTTCTTAGATCTCCCAAGAAAGGGGATATGTACAAGCTAGATATGAACAATGCTTCTCCAATGGGTGAAGTATCATGCTTTCTTTCCAAGCTGATAGTGATGAGTCAACACTGTGGCATAAACCTATGTGTCATGTAAATTTTAAGACAATGAATAAATTGGCTAAAAATAACTTGGTACATGGTTTGCCTAAAAAGGAGTTTTTCTGCAAAGATAACTGTGTTGCATGCCTGAAAGGGAAACAACATAGGACATCTCATAAATCCAAATGTGTTAACTCTATCACTTCTCCGCTACACTTATTATTGCACATGGATCTTTTTGGTCCCACAAGTATAATGAGCATTAGAAAGAAATAATACTGCCTTCTAATAGTTGATGATTTTACAAGATTCACATGGGTATTCTTTTTAAGAACTAAAGATGAGACTATTGAAACATTAAAATCTTTTATTCTTAAAATAGAAAATCAAATTGATCATAAGGTTAAAATAATTAGAAGTGATCAAGGGACTGAGTTTAAGAACTTCGTTCTTGACTCAATCTGTAACTCAAAAGGGATTGCCAGACAATACAGTGCTCCCAGAACTCCTCAACAAAATGGTGATGCTGAAAGGAGGAATATGACACTGATTAAGGCTGCTCGAACTATGTTAGCTGATTCAAAACTACCTCTAACATTCTGGGCAGAGGCAGTCAGCACTGCATGCTATGTGCTGAATAGAGGTTCTTGTAATTAAGCCACATGGAAAAACCCCTTATGAGCTATGGAACAAGAGGCCACCGTTTATTGGCTTTCTAAGGTCCTTTGGCTGCAGGTGTACCATACTTAACACAAAGGACAATCTAGCAAAATTTTCGGAAAAGTCGGATGATGCTATCTTTGTTGGATACCTTTCTAGCTCCAAAGCTTATAGAGTATACAACATTAAGAATCAACAATTTGAGGAGTCATCCAATATAGTTGTTAATGAGCACACTCCTTGTGTTAGGGGGAATGGCCCTGATCATATTTTTGATTTAGAACTGTTTCCAAACTATTCTAAACCATCTTGTGAGAATGTTTTAGTTGGAACAGGTGCTTGAAATGATGCTGATGCTACTGCTAATGATCAACTGTATGAGCTTCCCAGGCCTAGTCCAAGTTCTCCAAGTGCTGCAATACACCAAGCTTCCACTATATACAGATCTAATAGTTTAACCATATCAAGGAACAGTGAAGCTTCAACAGTGAATCACTTACTAAGCCTCAAAACTCATCAGGTGATCCACCACAACACCATGTAGAAGGAAGTAGTATTTTGAAGGAACAGACAACTGTTAATACTACTTCATAGCCAACTATTGATGATGTTTCTCATTCATTCAATCAGTCCTCATTGAATGACTTTGAAACGGCAGCTGGACAGAGTGTTCCAGTTCCTGAGCAGAATATGTCCAACCTAGATTTATCTCTGCAACTGGAAGTGATTCCTCGTCTTAGGATTCACAACACTCATCCAACACTCTTCCGATGCCATTTAACCTTCGGAAGACACTGCTATGAACCAGTGGACACAAGTATGGTCTCTAACACTCTGCTGCAGACTTCTGATATAGCATGGCTTCTTCCTAAAGAGCCATGTTGTTGACCGTACTTTCTTCCAATGTTTACCTTTTATCATAGTACATGTTACCAACTTTAGTTGGTGACAAAAGGTAAGTCAGGGACATGTCCTGACTACCATATCTCATATAAGACTTTATCCGAGATACCTTAAGCTATAGTCTTGTAGTATAGGCTTTAACTAAAGGATCCTAGCCGGTATCAAAATATATCCGGCTGTAGATAGTATTATATATAGGTTCTCCTTGTAACTCATTGTAACATATCATCTGCTTGTAAGAGTCTTGTATTTTGAGTTGAGAATCAATATATAAAAGTATCTTGAAAATTATCTTTCAATGTTCTTTATTACTTTCTATATTGTGATCAACTCTTATTGATTCTTCTAATACCCGAGTGGTGTTCTAGGTGAGTTTGAGAGAAAACATTGTGTTTAAGTGACAAACACCGTTCCTGCACATGAACTAGGGTCTCAATTAGAATTTGGGGGTTTAATTAATTAAGTAAATAATAAATTCTTTATGTTTTGGTTTAATAAAAATGATATAAATCAATTAAGACCAAATATAATCAAGAATGATTTAAAAATTTAGGTTATAGAAGTTAAGTATAATATGTGAAAAGAAATAATTAATTTAATAATTAATTATTAAAACTTGATAAGAGAATTAATTAAATACCTATTTAAATGACGTTAAAATTATTTAAAATCATTTTGTAAAGTTTTGAGCTTTTATAATGATTTATCATAAAGGTTTTATAATACAAAACCTTAAAATAAGAATAAAGCAAATTATATTGTTTTATAAATTTCAAGAATTTAAATAAAATTTTAAGGAATAACTTTATTAACTAATTATATATAACATAGTTAAATGAATAGATGAGTAATCAGTTATTTATATATTATTTAAATAACTATTTGAATAACTTAGTTATTTAACATGTAAATTTATAATGTTTTGAAATAACCTAAATTTAAATAGTAATAGATTTATAGCACTTGAATTATATAAAATAGTTAATAATGTTTTATAACATTTGTTATTCTTTAAAAACAATAATAAATTTAAAATCATAAGTTTTTAATAATTTTTGAAATGTTTTAGTTAATAAAATAATTTTTATTTTGATTTAATAATATAATACCAATTTTATGCATTATAAAATGTACAAAAAAAGCTAATTTAAACAAAAATGGTAGAGGCCCGGTTCGAACCCGGGACCTCCTGCTCATGGTGGTAGGTGGTAACCGTTGGCCAAAGCCCAGTCTTGGTTTCAAATACAAAACAAATTTTAAGAGTTGTTATTGAGATAATCCCCCAAATTCAACATAAACCCTAGATTCAAATTGAATCCAATTGAGTATCAATTCGATAACGATAATGGAATCAATCATAGGGCTTTGATTGCCCATGTAAAACCGAGTGTAAGGATGTGCTTAATTACCCAGGTGATTGTTTGAATCAACAAAAACAAATGAAGAACAATCCGCGCTCGTAGGTGCGCAAAGTATGACCAATCTTCAATGATAACCGAATTAAACTTGTGGGAAGCTTCTTTGGGAGCTAAAGATGATTTCCCCTCAACCAATTTCAGTTTAGTCAAACCGAAACAACCTCCATGGTTGTGTGCAGGTCGCGGTTAATGGGGGTGTTTGATTGTGATGAAATCGTGGTTTTCAGATGAAATTAGGTTGGATAACAGCTTAAGACTAGTTAAACGTTCGATTATAAATATTTAATTTCTAAGTAAATTATTACAAGTTGTTTGGATTATGAACAATGCATTATAATATAAAAAAACATTTAATATATTTGATCCAATAAAATTATTATAATTAAAACTTAAAAATTGAGTTTTAACTTGGAAAAGTAGCGGATGTTACAGTCTCTGCTACTTTAAGAAATTCCGTCCCAAAATTTAATCAAGAGACGACTAATTTCAAGGAGATGAGAAGACTTGGATTTCATTTCACGTTTGTAAGTGAACTCTTGGAAGCGTTTAAACTGAACAAGCTTAATTATAATGTTTTGCTATACTTAAATTTGTTAAGTTTCATAATTCATAATTTCATGTGTCTTGACAAGGTGAGCAAGATCATTAATTTAAAATTTTAGTTGATAAACTTTTGTATTTTAAACCGTTCAAGATGATTGTGAAGGTTTTGTCATGAGTACAACACCAAGTTTAGATCAATAAAAGACTTAGCTTGACGACATGAAAAATATAGTCAAGACACTTTTGGATAAGATATGGAATTCATAAGAGCTTCTCAAGAAGATAACTTTGACGGGGTTCTTAGATGATCAATTGGTGTTTATTATTTCGTTGAGGTTTTAAAGTTTCATTAGTTTAACGTTGATACAAGTGTTTGTTAAGATTATGTAAGACCCCGTTCCCGGGACACTTACAGTTGGATCTCATCGCACATAAAACATACATTTCAATCGTTAAAACCATTCATTACTTTCTTACACAACCATACTAAACTTTACATTCGCCCGTGATCATACATCATACGTACATACAGATAATATCTTTATTATCATCCATTACATTCGTTAACTTTCGTTAATTTTATACGTTCGTCCTTTCGAGTCTGTTGCGACAACAGGGTCGCTCACCTCATTAAAAATCACAACTATTTGCACACTATCCGAGTCTGTTGCAACCATAGGGTTGCTCACCCCAATTGCCAATTTCAACGATAGCACACTATCCAAGTCTGTTGCAACCATAGGGTTGCTCACCTCATAGCAACTTCACGATAGCACGCTATCCGAGTCTGATGCAACCATAGGGTTGCTCACCCCAATTGCCAATTTCGATAGCATGCTATCCAAGTCTGTTGCAACCATAGGGTTGCTCACCTCATGGCAACTTCAAGATAGCATGTTGTCCGAGTCTGTTGCAACAGCTGGGTTACTCACTTCATATATGTGCTTGCAAGCCTTTCCTTCATTTATTCGTCATTCAATAATGCATGCATTCTTACTTCACGTTCCTCTTTCATTATCTTTCACTTTATGTTACATAATACTTCATTCATTCATTAACATGACACGTAAAGCCACAAAAAGATAATATATATATGTTGGACCAAAAGAACCAATGAGCCATGATCAGAAAAACCTCTAAGTCCGACAAACATCACAACTGCTGAAGACTTGATAAGCTATTGTAATAAAGTCTGAAGATCAACAGCTGAAGACTAAAGTACTGAAGACTTCAACAGTTGAAGACCAAAGTCTGAAGATCAACAGCTAAAGACTAAAGAACTGAAGACTTCAACAGCTGAGGATCAAAGTCTGAAGATCAACAGCTGAAGAACAAAGTACTGAAGATCACAGCTGAAGTACAGAGACTGAAGACATCAGCTGATGACAACAGCTGAAGTTCAAGTACAAGTACTGAAGCCTTCAGAGTTTGTTACAACAACTGAAGAAGCACTCTTCAGTTGTTGTGATGGTTTCCTTTCAGTAGTTTCTTTTTGTTTCAGTATTTGTAAAACGACTGAAGAGCATGTTCTTCAGTCGTTGTAGTTTCAGTAGTTTCTTTTCAGTAGTTGTAGTGATAGTTAACACTTAGCATTTTTGTAAGAAGATGTCAGCTGTTTGACATCTTCAGTAGTTGTGTTAACTATCAGTAGTTTGAATAAATTCTGTTAGATGTCACTATCAAGTGACATCAGCAGATCACATCTCCTATATAAGAGGTGTTGACCTAATTGTATGTGTGACATTCTGTTACCACGAAAGCGAATATTGAATGAAATATATTTTGCAGAATTCTCTCTGTCTTAACCGTTTGTTCTTACCCTGAATATCTTTGTGTTCTTGTGAATTGGCTAATTCATTGTTTGATTTCGCTGCTATACTCTCTAATCAATCAAACGTAGATCATTGATCCTAACAAGTGGTATCAGAGCAGGTTAATCATTGATTGATCTAACAGTTGATCATTGAAACTGCTATTTGATATCTATGTTTGATTGAATTAGCTCATTTGCAAGAACTGGTTGTAGATTATTGATTTTTGCCGCTTTCGTTTATTCATTTTGAGATCTCTCTTGGTTTAATTGGTTTGTTGTGTTTTGTTCTAAATCTGCTATAGCTTAATTGAATTTGGTTGAATCTGAGATGACTACTCCTTCTAATGACCCTCACAATACCGGTTCCTCAACCAAGCCTCCGATGCTGGTTAGGACTGAGTATAACATATGGCAACGAAGGATGCTTCATCACCTATCTGATAACAGTTCAGGTTGTTGGACATCTGTAGTACATGGACCACATAAGCCTATGGTGAGCAATCCGGAAACCAATCAAATGGTTCCGAAGAAGAAGGAACAATACTCAGATGAAGATCGGAAACTGTTTGAGATTGATGCTAAAGCCCATGGAATTCTGGCCATGGCACTGCCGAATGAAATTTATTCAGGGCTTATGCATCATGAAACTGCTCATGACCTCTGGAATGCGCTGAAGGAACAATTCGGTGGAACTGATGAGGTCTTAGCAAACAACAGAGAAATCCTCGCCCAACAATATGAGACATTCTCTCATAGAAAGGGTGAGACACTGACTCAACAGTTTGAGCGTTTTTCCTGTTTGATCTCTGAGCTGAAAATGGTGAAACAGGAATACACCAACAGCCAGATGAATAACAGATTCCTCAGATCACTACTGCCTGAGAGATGGGACACATACACTATTGTCCTACGCTCCAGTGCAAATCTGGATAGCCTATCTCTCACCCAACTTCATGGGAAACTGCTTACATTCGAAAGAGAGATAGAGCAGAAAAGGAAACTGTCATCATCAGGAAAGCTCACTGATGACTTTGTACCAGGGAACACTGCCTTGGTTGGTCATGAGTCAGAATATGCTGCATCTGAAAGCAATTATGATGAGCATATTGATTTCTCTTCAACAGTTCTGATCATGCATTTGTTGGTATTGATAGTCATTCTGGCAGTAATAGTGACAATCTATGCTTCATCATGGATGATCTGAAGGGAATTGCTGATGATGATTTAGAAGAGATGGATATTCTAAGTCAAATGGCCTTAGTTAATATCAGATCTCAGAAGTTCTACAAGAGAACTGGCAGGAAATTTCCTGGACTCTCTGGCAAAACCAAAGTTGGTTTTGACAAGAGTAAGTTGAGGTGTCACAAATGCCAAAGGCTTGGACACTTTGCAAGAGAGTGTAGATCAACTGGATCTAACTCTTCTGCACCCTTTGTGACTTTTCCTAGCACTAGTCCACAAAACAAGGGCAACATCCTGCTGGTTCTGGTCATCATTCACACCCTGTATCTCCTGCATACTTTGTCCCCCAGGGTCAAATGTCATATCCTTTTCCCTGCTATTACTTGCCTCAGCCAAATCCGGTTCAAGCTCCAATTGCACAACAACTACATGCATTATCTGAACCTCAACCTTCCCAATCTCATCAACAAACTCAACCTCAACAACACAGCTTTTTCACCCCAGGAGTTGTTGACTGGAGCAGTTTACCAGATGATTTGTCTGGTCATGAACAACTGTTCTCTGGTGCTGGTCAACATGGTGGTGACAGTCCTTTTGGAAATCTAGCTCTTATGGCTTTGGAGTCTGCTGATACTTCATCCTCTAATGCCTCTACACCACAGGTATCACAGGTATCCTCTGAGGCAAAAGCCAAACTATGTTCTGAAACATGCATAGCCGCATTTGCATCTATTAGAGAAGCAAATGTAGCTTTAATTAACAAGAACATTGAGCTAGAACAAACAATTTCCAAAAGCAAAGCTGAATTTGAGTCTGTGATTAATGATAAGAATGATGAGATTTACAAACTTAAATGCCAAATCACTGATGATAAGGCTAGGGAAGAGATACTTCTAGAGAAGTACAGAGACCTCAAAGAAACACTTGCAACTACCCAGGTAGAGTGTGATCGATGGGTAAATTCTTGCAAGGGTTTTGAAATGCTTCTTAGTAAGCAATCTGCTTCCAATGTGAAGTTTGGCATTGGTATAATCACACTGCTCCTCCTACAGATTTTACTCCCAGAACAGAGGTAGAATCTGATGGTGAAAGAAATAACCAATCCTTTTCATCATTTGATCTACTATCTGATACAACACCATCAGAAGTAGAAGCTAGCATTAATTCCTCTCAGAACCTATCAGCTGATGTTGATGGTTCAAATGCTGACACTCACATGATCACAAAGTTGATCACTCCAGGTGATATTTCACAAGTACTGAAAGTACTAAAAAGAATGTCATAACACCTGGAGAACAAGCCCAAACTACTACATGTACTAAAGGAAAGAAAAATGCAAGTAGAAAGGGTGGGAAAACTACTGAAGAAGATATCAAGAAAGCAGGTACTAAAGGGAAAAACTGCTAGTACTGATAGAAAACTGCTGAAGAACAAAGTCTTCAGTAGTTTCATCTTCTTCAGCAGATGATCAACTTAAGATGAAAAAAAGCCATGTGAAATATGTGGCTTATTCAATCATCTTACTGATGATTGCTGGTATAAAAAGGGCTCCAAACTCAAACATAATGAAAACATTAAAGAGCAAATGGATAAAATGAAAACTGAGTTTGAAATCAAATTTGTACCAGCAACATCAAAACTGTGACCCCAAAATCCAAAAAGAAATCCAAAAGAAAGGGGTTAAACAGGTAACAGCTGAGGTTGCTCAAAGAGAGATGGTACAACACAGGAACCCATCAAACTCAAGCACTAATGTGTTTGATGAGCTGAAGGCTTTATCACAAAATCAGACACAACTTGTTATGATGGTTCAACATCTATTGGGGAGAGTCAACCAATTAGATGCTCCTGTGTTGAAACCACAGAGAAGAAAATCCATGCCAAAGGATTCTTCTTCTTCACCATCTCCATCCCCTCAGGCTGTTATTCATAGCAAGTCTGTTAGTTTACCATCTGTTGATGTGAATAGACCCAAAACCAAAAAGGTTTGGGTCTCAAAAACTAACTAATTGTTTATGATTGCAGGGTTCTTCAACATGCCAAAGTAGCATCTGGTATGTAGACAGTGGGGGATCTATGCATATGACAGGGAACAGCTCTCTTCTTCATGACTACTCTCAAGAAAGAAGGGGTTTGTTTCTTTTGGCAATGATGCTAAGGGTTACATCATTGGAAAAGGCTTTGTCTCCAATGGAGAAATAAAGTTTGATGATGTTAATCATGTGGAAAATCTCAAGTACAATCTCTTGAGTGTCAGTCAAATGTGTGATAAAGGCCATGTTGCTCTTTTCACCAGTCAGAACTGCAGGATTCTGTCATCCAAAGTTCTGAATTTGATTGATAAGGTGTTGGATGATCACACTCTCCTGAGGGCCAACAGGACAGGAAGAGTGTATGCCTTAGATCTTTCCAAGAAAATAATATCAGAGGCCATCCTTGCCTATTTTCCAAAGCCTCTCCTCAGGAATCTAAACTGTGGCACAGAAGGCTGGGCCATGTTAGTTTCAAAAACATGAATCAGCTGATCCACAATAGTTTAGTGAGAGGTTACCCAATAAAGGAGTTCTACACTGTGATGAAACCTGCACTGCTTGTTTAAAAGGAAAACAACACAAAGTCTCATTCCCTCCTATTGAAGAGCCTAAGTCCACTGCCTGCTTGCAATTACTGCATATGGATCTATTTGGTCCTGTGAGAGTGATGAGCATGGCAAAGAAGAAATACTATCTGGTAATTCGTATGGACTTTCTTTCTACATTCAAAGGATGAGGTTGCTCAGAAGATTATAACTTTGTGTTGTATGTTGAGAAGCAGTATTCCCTATCAGTCAAGTGTATAAGGAGTGACAATGGTACTGAATTCAGAAACCATACACTTGATGATTTTTATCTTTCAAAGGAATCAAAAGGCAGTTTTGCATCCCAAGGACTCCAGAACAAAATGGAGTAGTGGAGAGAAAGAACAGGACCCTAATTGAAGCTGCAAGGTCTATGTTGGCTGACTCTGGTTTGCCACTGACCTTTTGGGCTGAAGCTGTTAACACAGCTTGCTATGTGCAGAATAGAGCCTTAGTAAATCAGAGGTTGATGAAGACTCCATATGAAGTTCTACATCACTTGGCTCCTCTAATTTCATTTTTCAAGCATTTGGGTGTCCCTGTTTTATTTCAACACAAAGGATCAACTCCAAAATTTATCCTAAGGTGGATGCAGGGTATTTTGTGGTTATTCATCTACTTGCAAAGCATACAGAGTCTTCAACTGCAGAACAAAGATAGTTGAAGAGACTCTGCATGTAAAGTTTAATGAATCTCCAATGGACAAGATTCCACAAAACCCTGTGGAGTTGTTTGATTTGGACATACTGCAATATGTTCCTTATCAACCTCCAGCTGTTGCAGATCATGTGGATAAATCTCTTCTGCAGCATGTCTTCCACCTGGTGGTATTGATGATGATGATAATAATATCAATACTCACCTATTCAAGTTTAGTGACCAACTGCCTGAGTCTGCTAAACTTGATGTTCCTGTAGCTTCAGCAGTTCCATCCACAACAAATGCTGATGAGATCTCTGATTCCTCTACATCTTTTGAGTTACCATCAAATTCTTGGTTTCAAGAGTCTGCATCAACATCTGCTGCTGCTGAAGGTTCTACAAACACTTGCACAGATATCATTGTTTATCAAGAGCTGAAGAATCACCCAATGTCTCAAATCATTGGTGATATCAATGCTGGAGTTTCAACAAGAAGTCAATTGTCTAACTTCTGCTTCTATGCTCTCTTCATCAGTCAGCTAGAGCCAAAGAACTATCATGTTGCTTTAAGAGACAATGGATGGGTTGAAGCCATGCAGCTTGAGCTACTTCAGTTCAAGAACAGCAGTGTGGGAACTGGTTCCTCTACCCCCAGGTAAGTGTGCAATAGGCACTAAATGGGTGTTTAGGAATAAAATTGATGAAAATGGGCTTATTGTTAAGAACAAGGCTAGACTGGTTGTACAGGGGTTTTCACAAGAAGAAGGTATTGATTATGATGAAACCTTTGCCCCTGTAGCCAGACTAGAGGCAATTAGATTGTTCTTAGCCTATGCTGCATTCCACCATCTTAAAGTTTTTCAAATGGATGTCAAAAGTGCATTTTTATATGGTAAAATAAAAGAAGAAGTTTATGTGTGTCAACCACCAGGTTTTGAAGACAATAAACATCCTGAATGGTGTATAAACTTGATAAGGCTCTTTATGGGTTGAAACAAGCTCCTAGAGCCTGGTATGAGACACTTTCCACTTTTCTTCTCAAGAATAATTTCACTAGAGCTCCATAGATAAAACTTTGTTTATTAAGAAGGTGGATCAGCATAAGCTACTTGTTCAAATTTACGTTGATGATATTATTTTTGCATCCTCTGATCCCCAGTTGTGTGATGATTTTACCAATTAATGAAAAAGAGGTTTGAAATGAGTGCAATAGGAGAATTAAAGTTCTTTCTAGGCTTGCAAATCAAACAAAAGGCTGATGGAACCTTTATTCATCAGTCAAATATACAAATGATCTTTTGAATAAGTTTGATTTACAAAATTGTAAGCCCTGTTCTACTCCCATGTGCAACACCACACAACTGGATGCGGATCAGAAAGGTAAAGTTGTTGATGAAACACTTTACAGATGTATGATTGGGTCCTTGATGTACTTAACAGCTTCTAGACCAGATATCATGTTTGCTACTTGTGTTTGTGCTAGATTTCAGGCTGCTCCTAAAGAGTCTCATTTGATTGCAGTCAAGAGGATCTTTAGATATTTGCAAGGTACACAATCTCTAGGTTTATGGTATTCCACTGGACACTCTTGCAAATTAGTTGCTTTTTCAGATAGTGACTATGCAGGGTGCAAGTTAACTAGAAAGTCAACTTCTGGTGGTTGTCATTCCTAGGCAACTGTTTGATTTCTTGGCAGAGTAAGAAACAAACATCTGTTGCTACATCCACTGCTGAAGCAGAGTACATTGCAGCTGCAAGTTGTACTTCTCAGGTACTCTGGCTTCAGAACCAACTTTTGGATTATGGCATTACAGAGACTAAGACTCCATTATTAATGGATAGTGCTTCAGCTCTGTGCATTGTCAAAAATCCATTCCAGCACTCTAGGACCAAACATATAGAGATCAGACATCATTTTATTAGGGATTGTTTTGAAAAAGGTCTGATTGATCCTAAGTTTGTGCCTAGTGCTGATGAGCTTGTAGACATTTTTACTAAGCCTTTGGATAGTTCAACTTTCCAAAACCTAGTGTTACGGCTTGGTATGCTGCAGCTAGAATAAGTGATAACTACTGATGATCTCAGTATATAAGTACTGATGATCATTAGTGCCATATCACATATAGTACTGATTCTGTTAAAACAAATGATAAAGTTACAACTACTGATGTAGTTATAACTACTGATGTCAGTAAAAACAGATAAGTACTGAAGTCCTATGAAACTACTGAAAACATAAAAGGCTGATGAGTAAGTGTTGAGGACAGTATGAAACAGCTGAAAGGCTATGAATTGACGAAAATACTATTAGAACTTTCTCTTCAGTTGTTTCTACAACTGTTGTTTCATCCTAACAACTGATGACAAAATCATGTCTTCAGTAGTTTCACAACTACTGATGACTAACACCAAGTCATCAGCTATTTCAACAACTGATGACAAAACCATGTTTTCAGTAGTTTCACAACTATGATGACTAAAACCAAGTCTTTAGTTGTTTTCAAACCAAAACATCTGAAGTAAAATCCATGGTTTTTAGTAATTTTATAACTGCTGATGCCTAAAACCAAGACTTCAGTTGTTTCAACTTCTGAAAAGGTAAACCAGTCATATCAGTCGTTTACAACTACTGATGAATAACACCAAACCCTTCAGTCGTTTTCTAACCCTTACCTATAAATACCCCATACCTAATCTTCAGCGCTTCATCTTCTCCAAACCTAACGTTCAAATCTCCAAACTTTCTCTCTCATTAATGGCGACCATGCAGCTCAAACATGACATAACTGTGTTGCCTACCTCACAAATCACCCTTCTGGACAAAGTTTGATAACGCCATTGATCTAATGGTCCATTCTCCCTACCAAACGGCCTTCCTTCTAAATCCCACCATTCATGCCGAATCCTTACACCAATTTGGACAAACGTCAACCTTATAACTGGGGAGAACAACACTGAGTCTCTCCAGTCGTTCGTTAACACCATCAAGTGGTCATCACTCCGGAAATCATTCGCCAACCCTCAACTTGGATGATGCCACTTTCCCCGTTAGGTATCCAAAGGGCACAACTGATTTATCCTTTGCCCACCATGGATATCAGGGAAACCTCAGTGCCTCTACCATCCTGAAGAAGCATTTCCATGATGCAGAACGTCTTATCTTTCACATGGTTAATGTTTGCTTAGCTCCTAAGACATCCTCTTGGGATCAAATGTCTACCAGGTGGCAGCAGGTACTATTCTCTATCCTTGAGCAACAAGACTTAAACTTTTCTGAAATTATTTTTCTTGAACTTAAGGATATGGCCTTAAAATCTCTTTCTAATCGAGGATATTATATCCTCGTTCATTATGGCCATCATAGAGAATCAGCTGCAAGCTGAGGGACTTGTTGGCCTTGGAGTCCCTGCAACGGCTGTATTGCCTGAAATATACTCCAGGCACAACTCTGACTAAACACTGAAACAGGCTGCCAAACTGCGAAAACCCACGCAGTTGGAACCCACAGCCACCACTCCAGATCCAAAGTCCCCACTAAACCAAAATCCAAAAAGCCAAAAAAGGCTACTCAGGGAGATGAGTCCCCTGAGGATGCCCCTGTACCACAAACACAGGAAGCACATACTGGTATTACCCCCCAGTTGTGTCAAAGACTCAACTGCCAAAGCCGCACAAGTATCCTCTCAACAGGATCCTGTTGCAACCAATATTGGGGAACCCACACTGCTGGAACCTATCTCACTTGAGAGGGTTACCATTGAAGCGCACCATTCACCCCGGGTGCAATCTGCTTCTACCCAATCACCCCATGCAACCGCCCCCCAAAGTCCTACATTAATTGTTGCACAAGTGCTGAGTCAGTTGCACTCCTCACCCCCTCCCCAAATACCAATTACAACTAGGCATACCTCTACCATTGAGGGGGAGGATCAAAGTGCATCTGATAACCCACAACATAGGGGTTACAATGTTCCATTTCCTAGTGTAGAAAGGAGATTGGAACTTCTGGTGAGGCTGCCACTTATCCTGCTTCAGCATATGATCAGGATGTAGTTGGTACCATTACTAAGACCTTACCAGAGGCAACTGCTGATGAAGGACATAGTCCTGAGGCAGGAAGTCCCTAGTTCCAAGACAAAGGGGCACATGCTACAACTGATCTACACTCAGTGCATGTTCATCCTGATTCCATCAGGAGGTCAGGTGATTCAGTAACCACTGATGATGACCTGGGCTTCTTTTACGATGTATTAGCCCAAAACACCATCCTGGAAGAGGAGGTGAGCAGACTCAAAGAGCTGCTTGCCAAAACTTCTGCGGATCAAAGACCATCTGTCTCTCAAACCCCACAGATGGCACCTTCATCTGAAGGTCTCCCAAACACAGAGCCACTCCCAAATACTCAGCCACCTGCCTCTGCTTCTGGCACTATTTCTCAGGAACAGAACCCCCCTGAGCAAATAGCTGCTATCTTTCAAAATTCCATACCTCTCATCATACCTATAATCACTGATATAGTGATCAAAACCATTGATGAGAGGCTTTCCTCAGTAATACAACCCTTGATAGAGGAAGTTGTGGGCAACAGGTTTCTGACAATCAAACCCTTGCAACCAATGCACCCAAAAGGGGGAGATTCAGTCAGTGAAAGGAAAAAGAAGAGGAGTGCAGAGAGGAAAGAGAAAGAGAAAGAAACAGAAGTGACAGAAGTGGAAAAAGAGAAGGAGTTGGCTGTGGAGACTGAAAAAGAGAAGGAGAAGGAAGCTGACATGGAGAAATCAAAGAAAAGAAAGAATGAGAAGGAGACTGCCTTGGAGCTGATGGTAAAAGAGGCTGATGCTAAACATAGCAGATCAATGGATAACATCATTGATCAGTTGTTTAGGCAAGGCCATGACACTGACAAACTTGACTCTGAGATCAGAAGATTAGAGATTGAAGAAATCCAAAACAGATGGGCAAGTTATGATGTGTTAGAAAGAGAAAGGCTAGAGATCATGATCAGATTTATAGCAAAATATCTTGGAAGATCAATGATCGAAATTAAGGCTTGGTCCAGGGACAACATCTTGGCAATAACCACAAGATCTGTTCGTTTGAAGTATACACTAAAGGATTAGTTATTGAAGCTTTGAATGAAGCTGGTGTTGGGAGCATGACTGAACTAGCCAAGCAATCTAAAGCCACACTCACTTCCAAAATGCTAGAACAGCCTGTCAACATTCCCACACCAAAACCACCAAAACAACAACCCACCAAACCAACTTCCTTACCCTCAAAACCAATAGCCGATGATGTACCCCAGAAGAAGAAGAGAAGGGTATTGAGGCTAGAAGATGATGAAGAAGATGATGATGAAGATGAAGATAGGCTGCCACTCTTAGCTGTTATACAGTTGCCGAAGGCCACAAGTCACTCTCCAACAATTACTCCTGAAACTCAAAGACAAATTGTGAAAGTGAAGCTAGAAGAAGAAGAACTTCACAAACAACACGATGAGGAATTGTTGAGGAGGGTTGACAAAGCATATGCAGCCACATCTTCTATCATCAACATGAAGAAGCATGCACTCAGATTATACACTCTTAAGCATACATTTCAATATCAAAAGGAGAGTGTGAGGATTTGGCTTGATCCCAGGGTGTCTCATAGGATTCATAAGAAAAACATTCCACAGAGATACATTGGCCAGGTGAAAAAGATTGTAGATGAAGTGATCTCACTGGTCTTTGTAGTATCACCCTGGGAAATCCTAGAAGACTTCAAGAAAGCTTATAAAGCTAACCAAACCCCACAGAAGATGCTGGAAAATAAAATGGTGAAAAAGGGGTTAGTATATAAGAGGATTGAAGAAGTCAGAAAGAATGAGCTCCAGTTGTTCCTAGAGGGTAATCACCCTGATGAATTTGCTTATAGAATAATAACAACTGTGGAGCTAAAGAATGGGAAACAGGTCAAATACCTATCTGAGTACTATGGGCCTGAATCATTATTTGAAGGAGGTGCTGAAGAGCTGACCATGGAAGAACAAATTACCTTCCTTGAGGCCTACACAAGAGAGTCATACAGACTCATAGTGGGGAAGTAGATCTCATGGATGGGGTAACAACTCTGTGTCCAGTTCCCCAAGATAGAGTTCCCACTCGTACTTTTCCAAACAGATCATTGAGACTTCTTCCCAGGCCTGTGCTTAAGAGGGTCACTTCTGAACTGATCTAGAAGACAAAAAGACCAATCCTTCTGCCATAATAAGTGGGACATCTTCAATAAGTTTAGAGGTTTTGGCTGCATTGGTTCAGGGGGAGTTTGTTGGACCAAAAAACCAATGAGCCATGATTAGAAAAACCTCTAAGTCCTACAGACATCACAACTGCTGAAGACTTGATCCGCTGTTATAATAAAGTCTGAAGATCAACAGCTAAAGACTAAAGTACTGAAGACTTCAACAGCTGAAGACCAAAGTCTGAAGATCAACAGCTAAAGACTAAAGAACTGAAGTCTTCACAGCTGAGGATCAAAGTCTGAAGATCAACAGCTAAAGAACAAAGTACTGAAGATCAACAGCTGAAGTACAAAGACTGAAGACATCAGCTGATGACAACAGCTGAAGTTCAAGTACAAGTACTGAAGCCTTCAGAGTTTGTTACAACAGCTGAAGAAGCACTCTTCAGTTGTTGTGATGGTTTCCTTTCAGTAGTTTTTCTTTTTGTTTCAGTATTTGTAAAACGACTGAAGAGCATGTTCTTCAGTCATTGTAGTTTCAGTAGTTTCGTTTCAGTAGTTGTAGTGATAGTTAACACTTAGCATTTTTGTAAGAAGATGTCAGCTGTTTGACATCTTCAGTAGTTGTGTTAACTATCAGTAGTTTGAATAAATTCTGTTAGATGTCACTATCAAGTGACATCAGTAGACATCACATCTCCTATATAAGAGGTGTTGACCTAATTGTATGTGTGACATTCTGTTACCACGAAAACGAATATTGAATGAATATATTTTGCAGAATTCTCTCTGTCTTTAACCATTTGTTCTTACCCTGAATATCTTTTGTGTTCTTGTGAATTGGCTAATTCAATGTTTGATTTCTGCTGCTATACTCTTTAATCAATCAAACGTAGATCATTGATCCTAACATATATCATAATAAGGGACATATCATACAATCATACATAACCATCGATCTTACATCACATCATACATCACCCAACATAACATTTATGACTTCAAAAAGTCAACTTACATAGCCCCCAGGAACCTCCCAAGTCAAAGCCTACATTACACTTTTCCCCAAGAACATAATCTAAGTCCTTAGATGCATGGGCACTATGCAGACGCATGGGAAACACTTAGGCGCATGGGCAACTTTCAGGCGCATGGGCACTATGCAGGCGCATGAGTGCGTAGGCGCATGGGAATCCTGGACGTCTGGACACTTAGTCAATTCCAGCCCAATTCTAGGCGCATGGGTACTATTCAGGTGTATGAACTTAGGCGTATGGACCATTCAATCAGTCGCATGGACACTTAGGCGCATGGGCCAGTTGGGCGCATAGGCACTATTGGGGCACATGACCCTACACTTAATCATTCGACAAATATTTCTAGGTGCATGGAGCACTGTTCAGGCGCATGAATTACACTAAAATAATTCTAAGGCATTTCCAGGCGCATGAGCCTTATCTAGGCGCATGAACCTTCTATACAACATGTTTCTAGGATGTTTTCGAACTCAATCATCAAACCCATCTGTTCTAAGCTTACCAAGGCTATTCTAAACATGAACAACCTATAAGCATCTAAGAATCATCATCCAACATGCATAATACATACGGGTATACATACATAAACATTGTAAAACCGTTTTAATACATTTTCAGCCCCAAAGAGTTTAAAACAAGTAGAAATCGGGGTCTAGAAACTCACCTGGTGCAACTTGAGTGTATCTTCCTTCTAACCCTTTTGCAAATGAGTTCAAACACCTAAAAACCTCACCAAACACACACACCCAAACACACACAAACATATAAGCATAAACCCGAGACCAAAACCCAACACAAACGCTTAAAAACCACGAATCATACCTTAAAATCGACCTTCTTCTTCTTCTTCAACCGAGAGTTTCTGCTCTCTCTCTCTCTAACCGAATGAAAAGTGATGTGAAGGGAGGGTGGGCGTCCATGCCCACCTTTACACCAACTTTTGAAAGATTTTGTCCTTTTAACACTTTTAACCCCTCATCTTGGGTTTAATTGCATTTCCTTCTTTTATTCCTCATTTCTTACCCTTCTTTAAAAAAATAACTGGGTGTTACAAGTCCACCCCCCTTATTTGGGTTTCGTCCCTGAAACCTGTTATTCCTCAAACAAATGAGGATAATGCTGCCTCATCTCTTCCTCAGTCTCCCATGTAGATTCGGATCCCTTTCTGTGCTTCCACTGTACACGCATAAGAGGAACCACTTTATTCCTCAACCTCTTCTTTTTAGGATCGATGATTGCCATTGGTTGCTCCACATGATTGAGCCTTTCATCTACCTCGATAGCCTCTAGTGGGACAATCATGTCTTCATCAGCTAAGCACTTTCTCAGATGAGATACATGGAATGTCAAGTGAATTCCACTTAACTCATCTGGTAACTCCAATCTATAGGCCAACTCTCCTACTCGAGCAATGATTCGGAAAGCTCCTATGTATCTCGGGCTTAACTTACCTCGTTTCCAGAATCGGATGATCCCCTTCCAAGGTGAGACCTTCAGCATAACCCGGTCACCCACCTGGAACTCAATCGGTCGGTGTCGTTTATCGGCATACGACTTCTGTCTATCTTTAGCTGCCTTCGTGAAGGCTTTAATCTTCTCAAGCTTCTCAGTCGTAGCCTCAATTACCTCGACGCTCCCCAATTCCTTCTGAGCAACATCACCCCAACAAACGGGTGTTCTGCATCTTCTACTGTATAGCATCTCATATGGTGGCATGCCAATGCTGGCATGATAGTTGTTGTTGTATGAGAATTCAGCTAACGGTAAGTTGTCATCCCAACTTCCCCCAAAATCAATCACACATGCCCGAAGCATGTCTTCTAGTGTCTGGATGGTCCTATCTGACTGACCATCAGTCTAAGGATGATAAGCCGTGCTAATATGTAACCTTGTCCCTATAGCATCGTGGAATTTCTTCCAAAATTTAGATGTAAACCGGGTGTCATGATCAGACACAATCGACACCGGCACACCGTGACGAGTTACAATTTCCTTGATGAATAGATCCGCCAACCTCTCAGATGAATATGTCTTGTGAATCGGTAGGAAGTGAGCACTCTTCGTCAGACGGTCGACAATCACCCATATGGCATCGTACCATTTTAGAGTACGTGGTAGCTTCGTAATGAATCCATGGTGATGTGCTCCCAGTTCCGTTTCGGTATATCCAAAGATTGGATTTTTCCATATGGCTTCTAATGTTCAGCCTTCACTTGCAAGCAAGTAAGACACTTACTCACAAACTCCAATATGTCACGCTTCATACTCGGCCACCAATAATCCTTCTTCATGTCTTGATACATTTTCGTGGCACTAGGATGAATGGAGTATCGAGTCTTGTGGGCTTCATCCATAATCTTCGCACGTAGATCCCCAAAACAAGGAATCCACACCCGTCCCAATCGAGTTTTAACACCGAGTGTGTTTTCACCCAATTCCCCAACCATACCTCTCATCCTTTCAGAATTAAGATGATCTTCTTTTAGTGCCTCATCTTGAAACTCCTTGACTTGCTTCATCACCTCAGAGGTCATGATCAGTTGATATGCTTTCACTCGAATTGGCTCAGGCCTCTCCTTTCAGCTAAGGGCATCAGCCACCACGTTGTCTTTGCCCGGATGATAGTGGATCTCACAATCATAGTCCTTTATAAGCTCCAACCATCATCCTGTCTCATGTTCAGGTCCTCTGCTCAAAGAAGTACTTCAAGCTTTTGTGGTCCGTGAATATGGTGCACTTCATCCCGTAGAGATAGTGCCTCCAAATCTTTAACGCAAAGACCACAACTGCTAGCTCCAAGTCATGAGTAGGATATTGACCTCATGAACCTTCAGTTGTCGGGATGCATAAGCTATAACTTTCCCTTGTGCGTTAACACACACCCCAACCCTGAGTAGGAAGCACAAGAATAAACCACCAGATCTTCACTTCCATTGGGTAACGACAGAATAGGATCTTGAGTCAACCTCGCCTTCAGTTCCTCGAACGCCTTCTCTTAAGCCTGACCCCATATAAACTTTACGTCTTTCCGGGTCAACTTGGTTAGTGGAGAAGCAATCTTGGAGAAGTCTTGGATAAATCTTCTATAGTAGCCCGCCAAACCCAAGAAGCTACGAATCTCGGATGACGTCTTCGGTGACTTCCATTGCATAACCTCCTCCACCTTTGTCGGGTCCACCATAATCCATCGGAATTCACCACATGACCCAAGAATTGGACCTCGCGCAACTAGAACGCGCACTTGGAGAATTTAGCATACAGATTCTCCCTCCTTAACGTCTCGAACACCTCCCGAATGTGACCGGCATGTTCATTCTCGCTCTTCGAATAAATCAAGACATCATCAATAAACACAATCACTGATTTATCCAGCTTTGGCCGACACACAAGATTCATCAAATCTATAAAAGCAGCTAGCGCATTGGTCAAACCAAAAGACATAACGAGGAACTCATAGTGTCCATAACGCGTGCGAAAAGCTATTTTAGGAATATCCTGCTCCATCACCTTCAACTGATGATAAGTAGATCGAAGGTCTATCCTTGAAAACCAACTGGCACCCTGGAGCTGATCAAACAGATCATCAATTCTTGGTAAGGGCTACCGATTCTTCACTGTCAGCTTACTCAACTCACGGTAGTCTATACACATCCTCATGCTACCGTCTTTCTTCTTCACAAATAAGACTGGACCACCCCAAGGAGAGATACTCAGTCTAATGAACCCCTTATCCAGCAGCTCTTGCAACTGCTCCATTAACTCTTTCATCTCAGTCGAAGCCAACCGATACATTGCCTTAGCTACCGGTTGGGAACCTGGTATGAAGTCAATTCGAAACTCAACCTCATGGTCCGGTGGCACACCTGGTAAATCTTCTGGAAACACATCCAGAAAGTCACACACAACTGGTACATCAGATAGTTGTGGTGTTGGCGTGTCCACATCCTTTACCGAGGCCAAGTAGGCACTACATCTACGCCTCATCCGACTAATATTTCTAGGTGCATGGACCACTGTTCAGGCGCATGAATTACACTTAAATAATTCTAAGGCATTTCTAGGCGCATGAGCCTTCTCTAAGCGCATGACCCTTCTGTACAACATGTTTCTAGGATGTTTTCGAACTCAATCATCAAACCCATATGTTCTAAGCTTACCAAGGTATTCTAAACATGAACAACCTATAAGCATCTAAGAATCATCATCCAACATGCATAATACATACGGTATACATACATAAACATTGTAAAACCGTTTTAATACATTGTTGGACCAAAAGAACCAATGAGCCTGATCAGAAAAACCTCTAAGTCCCACAGACATCATAACACTGTTGAAGACTTCAACAACTGAAGACCAAAGTCTGAAGACTTCAACAGCTGAAGACTAAACTACTGAAGATCAACAGCTGAAGACTAAAGTACTGAAGATCAACAGCTGAAGACTAAAGTACTAAAGACTTCAACAGCTGAAGACCAAAGTCTGAAGATCAACAGCTGAAGACTAAAGTACTGAAGATCAACAGCTGAAGTACAAAGACTAAAGACATCAGCTGATGACAACAGCTGAAGTTCAAGTACAAGTACTGAAGCCTTTAGAGTTTGTTACAACAGCTGAAGAAGCATTCTTCAGTTGTTGTGATGGTTTCCTTTTAGTAGTTTTCTTTATGTTTCAGTATTTGTAAAACGATTGAAGAGCATGTTCTTCAGTCGTTGTAGTTTCAGTAGTTTCTTTTCAGTAGTTGTAGTGATAGTTAACACTTAGTATTTTTGTAAGAAGATGTCAGCTGTTTTGACATCTTCAGTAGTTGTGTTAACTTTCAGTAGTCTGAATAATTCTGTTAGATGTCACTATCAAATGACATCAGCAGACGTCACATCTCCTATATAAGGAATGTTCCACCACGACATATCTTATATAAGGGATGATTGACCTGATTGTAGGTGTGACATTTTGCCACCACGAAAGCGCGTATTGAATGAAATATTTGATTTGCAGAAATCTTTCGATAATTGTTTGCTCTTACTTTGAATATCAACTGTATTCTTGTGAATTGTCTAATTCATTGTTTGATTTCCGCTGCAATACTCTCTAATCAATCAAACGTAGATCACTGATCTTAACAATTGGTATCAGAGCCGGTTAATCATTGATCAATCTAACAATTGATCATTGAAACTGCTAATCGATATCTGCATTTGATTGAATTAGCATATTTGCAAGAATTGGTTATAGTTAAATTGAATTTCTGCTACTTTCGTTTTATTGCTTTTTGTTTTCTCTTGGTTCAATTTGGTTTGTTGTGTTTTGTTCTAAATCTGTTAAAACTTAATTGATTTTGGTTGAATCTGAGAATGACTACTCCTTCTAATGACCCTCACAATACCGGTTCTTCAACCAAGCCTCCGATGCTGGTTAGGACTGACTATAACATATGGCAACAAAGAATGCTTCATCACCTGTCTGTTAATAGTTTAGGTTGTTGGACATCGGTGGTACATGGTCCACATAAGCCTATGGTGAACAATTCGGAAACCAATCAAATGGTTCCGAAGAAGAAGGAACAATACTTAGATGAAGATCGGAAACTATTTGAGATTGATGCTAAAGCCCATGGAATTCTGGCCATGGCACTGCCGAATGAAATCTATTCAGGGCTTATGCATCATGAAACTGCTCATGACCTCTGGAATGCACTGAAGGAACAATTCGGTGGAACTGATGAGGTCTTAGCAAACAACAGAGAAATCCTTGCCCAACAATATGAAACATTCTCTCATAGGAAGGGTGAGACACTGACTCAACAGTTTGAGCGTTTTTCCAGTTTGATCTCTGAGCTAAAAATGGTCAAACATGAATATACCAATAGCCAAATGAACAACAGATTCCTTAGATCACTGCCTGAGAGATGGGACACATACACTATTGTCCTACACTCCAGTGCAAATCTAGATAAACTATCTCTCACCCAACTTTATGGGAAACTGCTTACATTTGAGAGAGATAGAGCAGAAAAGGAAACTGGCATCATCAGGAAAGTTCACTGATGACTTTGTACCAGGGAACACTGCCTTGGTTGGTCATGAGTCAGAATATGCTGCATTTGAAAGTAATTATGATGAGCATATAGATTTCTCTTCAAACAGTTCAGATCATGCATTTGTTGGTGTTGATAGTCACTCAGGCTGTAATAGTGACAATTTATGTTTTATCATGGATGATTTGAAAGGAATAGCTGATGATGATCTAGAAGAGATGGATATTCTGAGTCAAATGGCCTTGATTAATATCAGATCTCAGAAGTTCTACAAGAGGACTGGCAGGAAATTTCCAGGACTCTCTGGCAAAACCAAAGTTGGTTTTGAGAAGAGTAAGTTGTGGTGTCATAAATGCCAAAGGCTTGGACACTTTGAAGAGAGTGTAGATCATCTGGATCTAACTCCTCTGCACCCTTTGTGACTTTTCCAAGCACTAGTCCACAAAACAGGGGGCAACATCCTGCTAGTTCTGGTCATCATTCACAACCTGCTTCGCCTGCATATTTTGTCCCTCAGGGTCTAATGTCATATCTTATCCCTGCTATTACATGCCTCAGCCAAATCCAGTTCAAGTTCCTACTGCACAACAACCACAAGCATTACCTGAGCCTCTACCATCTCAATCACAACCTCATCATAACTTTTTCACCCCTGGTAATGTTGACTGGAGCAGTTTACCAGATGATCTCTCTGGTACTGAGCAATTATTTGCGGGTGATGGTCAACATGGTGGTGAACATCCTTTTGGAATCTAGCTCTCATAGCCCTGGAATCTACTGAGAGTTCATGCTCCAATGCATCTTCTTCACAGGTAACCCAGGTATCCTCTGAGGCTAAGGCCAAGCTTTGTTCTCAATCTTGAAGACCAAAGTCTGAAGACTTCAACGGCTGAAGACTAAAGTACTGAAGATCAACAGCTGAAGACTAAAGTACTGAAGATCAACAGCTGAAGACTAAGTACTGAAGACTTCAACAGCTGAAGACCAAAGTCTGAAGATCAACAGCTGAAGACTAAAGTACTGAAGATCAACAGCTGAAGTACAAAGACTAAAGACATCAGCTGATGACAACAGCTGAAGTTCAAGTACAAGTACTAAAGCCTTCAGAGTTTGTTACAACAGCTAAAGAAGCATTCTTCAGTTGTTGTGATGGTTTCCTTTCAATAGTTTTCTTTTATGTTTCAGTATTTGTAAAACGACTGAAAAGCATGTTCTTCAGTCGTTGTAGTTTCAGTAGTTTCTTTTCAGTAGTTGTAGTGATAGTTAACACTTAGTATTTTTGTAAGAAGATGTCAGCTGTTTGACATCTTCAGTAGTTGTGTTAACTTTCAGTGGTCTGAATAATTTTGTTAGATGTCACTATCAAATAACATCAGCAGACGTCACATCTCCTATATAAGGAATGTTCCACCACGACATATATTATATAAGGGATGATTGACCTGATTGTAGGTGTGACATTTGCCACCACGAAAGCGCGTATTGAATGAAATATTTGATTTGCAGAATTCTTTCTATAATCGTTTGCTCTTACTTTGAATATCAACTGTATTCTTGTGAATTGTCTAATTCATTGTTTGATTTCCGCTGCAATACTCTCTAATCAATCAAACGTAGATCACTGATCTTAACATACATTTTCAGCCCCAAAGAGTTTATAACAAGTAGAAATCGGGGTCTAGAAACTCACCTGGTGCAACTTGGTTGTATCTTCCTTCTAACCTTTTTGCAAATGAGTTCAAACACCTAAAAACCCCACCAAACACACTCACCCAAACACACACAAACATATAAGCATAAACGCGAGACCAAACCCCGACACAAACGCTTAAAAACCACGAATTCATACCTTAAATTCGACCTTCTTCTTCTTCTTCTTCAACCGAGAGTTTCTGCTCTCTCTCTCTCTAACCGAATGAAAAGTGATGTGAAGGGAGGGTGGGCGGCCATGCCCACCTTTACACCAACTTTTGAAATATTTTGTCCTTTTGACACTTTTAACCCCTCATCTTGGGTTTAATTGCATTTCCTTCTTTTATTCCTCATTTCTTACCCTTCTTTAAAAAAATAACCGGGTGTTACAGATTAAAGATTTAATTTAGAATGAGGGCGTCATTGTAATAAGTTTCAGGATAAGTGTGGTTTTAAGGGGAAAGCATTCGGAAAGATTATTAAGGATCGTTAAGAGCAATGGGATAATGACTTTTAAGAACCAAAAAGACAAGATCAATGATAAAAGGATTCAAAATAACAAGATGTTTCGGGTGTAACGTTTGGTTTATAAACCAAAATATTACGTTGACTTATCAAAGTATTAGGTCAACTACAACCTTAATGAAGACATGCGTACCTATAAGCGGACACTCACCCCAAGGGTTCCCAGGTTAGGTAAACAGATCCATCGATTGATTTGGATTTATATAAATACCTTGCCTAGACAGAACACCTCAAGATACAGACATCCCACTCTTCCAGCATTACATGTTTCAAATTATAGGACACAAACTTTGACGAGACTTGAAAACCACAAATAACAATTTAAAGTTCAATTTGAAAACCATTTGATTTAGGCACATAATGCCTTAGAATATGATTTAAGATACATGTGTGCATTAATAAGGTTGAAAATATAAGAATAAGCACATAAGGCATATAATGACATAATCAAGTATAAACATGTAAGCACATAAGATCCTATCTAAGCATATAATACATAAGAGGACTCATGTGTAAAGGTACTTAGTTATAGTCTAGGTCATTCCATTTCTAATAACCTAAATCCCTATAACCATGGCTCTGATACCAATCTGTCACACCCCGACCAACGGCGGAATCATCGGGGCGGACGAATGGAAGACGATTGCTCATAGCACATGGAACTAATTAAGATGAAAGAATATTAAATGTCATTATTCATTAAACATTACAAGACAAATAACTAATTGCAAAATAGTTAAGATACAAATAGAAACATAAGACTTTCAATTAATCTAGGTCCAAGTCCTATATGAGCACAACAAGATCCTCAAGCATCAAACTGAAACATGATGAAAATAAAAGGTCAACTAAAAATAGTTGGTGACTTTTCAAGGTTTTCATACATAATATAAGAAGGTTACAAGTAGCAATTCATATCATAGGTTATAAGTTAGTAAGGTTATAGAACACATATCGTTACAACCAAACCTCGACTTGATTACAAGTATATAAGATTGGCTAAGTGTATTTGGTTCCCATGATGAACAAGTATACGTCATCAGGAGCCGGCAATACCTTGGCTTTAGCACCAAATAGGTTTGTCAGGCCCAAAGATCTAAGATGTCGCCAGGCTAGCAATAGTTAATGATTATAAACAAAAATATGTATCTTATATAAACACTTACAACACACAAATAACCATGACAAAAATATGAATTGCAAGTGCTTTACAAGTCTAAACGTTTACAAGTGCATTATGTATAAGTAATCATGTTTCACCCCAAATTAGTGTGAAAAGAATAAAAAGAGGGCAAGGAAACTCACAAGAGGTAAATAATATGATCATAAGAATGTAGACGAGGCTCCAACGATTTCTTTTACAAGTTGCCTAAACGTATAGATTCCAAGATTAAATTTGATAATAACATTATCAATTAGACATGAACTAGGGTTTCATTTAGAATTTGGGGGTTTAATTAATTAAGTAAAATAATGAATTGTTTGTGTTTTGTTAATAAATATGATATAAATCAATTAAGACCAAATATAATTAAGAATGATCTAAGAATTTAGGATATAGAAGTTAAGTATAATATGTGAAAAGAAATAATTAATTTAATAATTAATTATTTAAAACCTAATAAAGAGAATTAATTAAATACCTATTTAAATGACGTTAAAATTATTTAAAATCATTTTGTAAAGTTTTGAGCTTTTATAATGATTTATCATAAAGGTTTTATAATACAAAATCTTAAAATAAGAATAAAGCAAATTATATTGTTTTACAAATTTCAAAAATATAAATAAAATTTTAAGGAATAACTTTATTAACTAATTATATATACATAGTTAAATGAATAGATGAGTAATAAATTATTTATATAACTATTTGAATAACTTAGTTATTTAACATGTAAATTTATAATGTTTTGAAATAACCTAAATTTAAACCATAATAGATTTATAGCATTTAAATTATATAAAATAGTTAGTAATATTTTATAACCTTTGTTATTCTTTAAAAACAATAATCAATTTAAAGTCATAAGTTTTTAATAATTCTAAAATGTTTTAGTTAATAAAATAATTTTTATTTTGATTTAATAATATAATACCAATTTTATGCATTATAAAATGCACAAAAAAACTATTTTAAACAAAAATGGCAGAGGCCTGGTTCGAACGAGGGACCTACTGCTCATGGTGGTCGTGTGTGGTAACCGTTGGGCCAAAGCCCAAGTCTTGGTTTCAAATACAAAACAAATTTTAAGAGTTGTTATTGAGATAATCCCCCAAATTCAACATAAACTCTAGATTCAAATTGAATCCAATTGAGTATCAATTCGATAACGATAATGGAATCAATCTTAGGGCTTTGATTGCCCATGTAAAACCGAGTGTAAGGATGTGATTAATTACCTAGGTGATTGTTTGAATCAACAAAAACAAATGAAGAACAATCCATGGTCGTAGATGCGCAAAGTATGACCAATCTTCAATGATAACCGAATTAAACTTGTGGGAAGCTTCTTTGGGTACTAAAGATGATTTCCCCTCAACCAATTTCAGTTTAGTCAAACCGAAACAAGCTCTATGGTTGTGTGAAGGTCGCGGTTAATGGGGAGTGTTTGATTGTGATGAAATCGTGGTTTTCAGATGAAATTAAGTTGGATAACAGCTTAATACTAGTTAAACGTTCGATTATAAATCATTTAATTTGCTTATTATTAAGTGTTAATGATTGTACGGCTCGATTGTTGAAAACGACGGTTACTGGTCATTCGAGTTCGTAACCGTGGTTTAAACACGATTAAAGTCCCTTGATGGTTTCAAATGATGCACACGAGCCGATTGGATCATTTTAGGATTATAATTCGAGGGGAAAGAGGTGTTGCGTAGTCGCCGGAGATGTGGCCGGAGTCGTTGGCCGGTGACAGGTACGAGGTGGGGGGTTTGGGTTGGTTTTAAACCAAATTACATATTTGGTCCATGTGATTTAGGTAAGTGTTATTTTATGACCAAACTTTTAAAACAAAGTTTCATAAACTACAAATTAGACTTTGTACTAATAAGACTAATCAAATTAATTATTTATAAGTCTTTACAACTTTTATAAAGCTTGTTAATTTTATAACTTATTATTTATTTTCAAAAATTCATAACTACTATTGAAACTTTATAAGCTTATAAAAGTTATTTTATAACTTAATAAATTTTTAATAACACTTTTCTATTTAGTTATTTATCGTAAAAAGATTAATAAATCATTATATCTTTATAAAAAAGGATTTATTTCAAAGTAATTATTACAAGTTGTTTGGATTATGAACAGTGCATAATAATATACAGAAACTTTTAATATATTTAATCAATAAAATTATTATATATAAAACTTAAAAATTGAGTTTTAACTTGGAAAAGTAGCGGATGTTACAGTTTGTTTCAAAGTTTAAAGTTCATAGCAATGGAGGATCAATATTCAGCGTTCACCAGGAAGGGATACAAGGATTCAAAACTTATTGCTTCTAGAAAATGAAGTGGGAAATCATAACAAGCCCCCTAAGCTAATAATGTTAGATGATTATCCACAATGGAAGCAAAGATTTGAGATTTACTTAAATGGAGTAGATCCTAATATGTGGGAGTCGATAGAGATAGGATATAGCATGCCGGTAGGTGCAAATGGAGTCAAACTCACCTTAAGCAGTATGACTAATGGACAAAAGCTAAAATACAATGCAGAGAAGAAAGTATATGCGTTGCTGACTCAGTCAATTCCTAAGGATATTCTCCATCAATTTTCTGAGAACAAGCAAGCTAAAAAGCTATGGGATGCATTGGAAAAGAGGTATGAGGGAAATGCATCGTTGAAAGCTCTGAAGGCTAAAGCATTGACGAAGGAGGTTGACAACTTCTCGTCAATGGGAAAAGAGAGCTTAGACGATGTCATTGATCGTTTCTACCATCTGATGAGTGAGCTGCACACTCATGGAGTTACTACGTCTATGGAAGACAAAGTTTCAAACTTTGCATACGGTTTGCCAGAGAAGTGGAGTGCGTTTGTCTCCAACCTCAAACAGAATGATATGCTAGCTAAGTTAGTCATCAACGACTTCATTCTAAGGCTACGGGAGGAAGAGTTGCGGATGAAATACAGGGCACAAAAGTCTACTTATGATCAGAATCCAACTCTGTACAACTCAACTCCACAAGCCAAAACATTTGGAGCTCCATTACAAATAGCTTTTGTGTCTAGTTCAGTTCGTCCATCACAAGCCTCTTCTTCAGGATCTAACACGTCAGGGTTGTCTAGTAACCAATACATAGCACCTGAAACAAATGCTACAAAACTGAAGACCAAGAATCTCGGAAATGTGACGGTTGAAGTAGCAAAGGAGCACATGGACCTCTTAGCAGCGGTAGTCCACTCCAATGATGGGCTAGTTGCTGGGAAAATTGGGAACTGCCATCTGGCAGATGAGGACTACGAGCAGGTTGACGAGATAGAGCTGGAACGGATGGACATAATGTGGGCCTTAGCAAGTGCTGTTCGAAGAGCAAAGAAGTTTTTCAAGAAGACCGGACAGAATGTGATTGCTACTAAGGACACAACCTTCGGTTTTGACAAATCCAAGGTTACCTGCTTCAATTGTGGGGAAAAAGGGCACTTCAAACGTGAATGTGTAAAGCCCAAAAAGATGGGAAATGGAAATCCATTCTTATCTTTCACTCGTTAGGAGAAGCCCACAAACAGTCCTACTTCGTCGAGCAAGGATCCTAAAGCCTTAACAGCTCATGATGATGAAGGACAAGATTAGAGCTTCCGGTTTGTGTCTCCGGGAGAATCAAACATTGCTAGTGTCGAGGATCTAGATGACGACTCAGCAAGTGAAGGTGATATTGAAGTCGCGTTGTCAAATGTTGAAGAATCTACAACAGTAGTTGATCACCGGCCTGAAGAAGGGACAAGTCTAACAAGTCCAGAATCACTAAAACGAGAGAAGCCAAACACTGCTTTCATGGCTGATTCAACCTCACCCTCTCTGGTAAGTACCACCACTAAACTTTTCTATAATCATGCTTGTTTTGATTGTAATAAATTTAGGGAAAGCATTGATATGAAATTTGCTAGGTTATTAGACCATAATGATAACTTAGTAAAAGACTTACAACTGTGCACTGAAGCCAATAGAGTCTTATAACAAAATGAGCACAACTATAAAGAAAAGATAGAACTCTTGAACAAACAGCTTAGGGAAACTAAAGTTGTAGCCTTTAACCAAGCTAATGACATTAAGTTCTATCTGAACTCCTAGAAGACACTAAGAAACAAAAGGCACTTTTGGAAGTAGAATTAAATTCACTAAAACATAAATTGCATAGTTGGACAAGTTCATTTCACATTGTCCAACACTTAGTGAGAGAGCGCAATAATGGGGAGGGTTTGGGATATAAAGTGGTACCACCACCACATGAGACCTTGATGAATGAAAAAAGTAAACCATTAAATAATAACCAATCAAGGATCACGTGGTGTCCACTCTCTTGTAAGTGATCCAGATTCCATATGTAAACCAAATGAATCTGGCACTAAACAAAAGGAGGCCACTTCAAAATCAAAAGTTAAGATGCCTTGTGTCAATCTGGACGAACAATTTGAAATGGTTAAATTTAGTCTGGGTCAACCAAGTCTAATTCTGAACCTAAAAAGATCAAACAAATTAACCACCCACGTGCTTTATGTCTAAGTCTAGAGAAACTAAAAGGTAAAGATGTTAAAAATGTTCAAACAATTAATTTTGTTAAACCAGATAAAACATCTAAGAAAGAAACGCCAAAACCCAAAGAAACCAATGTCACAAGTGTGTCACATACTTGTCCACAGATAATGTTAAATCGTCAAGTTGAAAGCAGATCATGCTACAACTGTGGAAAGTATGGACATATTGCGTCTTATTGTCCTTATTATCAGACGCCAAAGAAAAAGATTGAACTTTATGACACTAAAGCAAGCTCTTCCAAAAGAATCTCCATGACTCCTCCAAAAAGAGTCAGTGAACCTAAAGTTCAACCTATCAGTCAGTCGTTTGTTTATCACAAACAAGCCTTACATAAAGCTGGCTTATGGAAAGAAAAGTCTTTGTCTGGAAATATGAACAATAAGACAGTTGATTTCCCTCACCTCTAATGGACAATGAGTAGAGTTTATGATGTGTGATGCCTCTGGGACACCAAGCCGGTTAAGGCTTGGTCCCTCACCTTAACTAATGTTTTCAATTGAATGTGCAGGGTGTTCGCTATAATGCTGAAACAAACACTTGGATTTGTTAGGTCTAGGTTTAGTAGATCTAGTTCATTATGTATAGGCTTAGTACTTGAATTAATATCTGTAATGAATGTTTGTAATTCATTAATGTGTATGCATTAAATATATAGGTTAACCTATTTTTGTGTGTTGATTTATGTATGGTTGCAGGTACAGTCATTATACTTGGTCAATTTATGAAATTCACCAATTGTAAGAAAATCGACGGATGAACATTTTGTTCTTCCGTAGATTTATTTTTACAAGTAACTATACATCCGAAGATCCTCTGCGGATGAACAACAAGAAGTGAAGGACAATATTGCTTCGGAAGAACAAGATTGCTTCAGAAGAACAAGACTTCTGTGGAAGAACAATTCTTCTGCGGAAGAACAAATCATCTACTGAAGACAATCTTCCTGCGGAGTACAAACACTTGTATAACACAAGTGTTACGATTCAACAAGTCAACTAGGCAGTTATGCGAATCCCGAGAAATCCGATGATTCCTTAACTGAAACAAATCAAATCCCAAGAGATCTGGTGTCCTATAGCTGAAACATCATTGTCTATATATATGGATCCTAGGTTTCAATTCAAAGGAGGTTGTTTTAGATGATTGATTGATCGACAACATCAATAGCAATACGACAATCACTTCAAAGTCTCTAATCAAACCCTAGCAGCCGTCACATCATAACATACTTTGATATCATTCATTTATTATATTTGTAATCATTAACATGTTCTAATGAAATACTTATTAATCATTAATTTTTTTTGTTATGTGTGTTCTTGATCATTTATTGATATTTAAAGTTATTTCAAACAAATAAACCAAATCAACGTTGTTTCTACAAACGTTGACTTGCCATTAACCGACATTGATAATTCCTGTTTGCGATCCTTGGATACACACGTGGTATCAGAGCCAAGTGCTCATTGATCTAGGTCGATTGATCTATCAGTGTCAGTTGTGTTTAATTGATTTTAATTTCGTAGATTTGTCAGTTCTTACTGATTAGATCTACTGTTGTCGTTTAACCGTAATTAATTTATTTAACTTGTATCTATATTCAAATCAATTGAATAGCAGATCTTGTTAATCATTCTCATCAATTAACATCATGAGCAACTTCAGTGGATCATCTTACCAACCACCGAAGTTGGAAACAAAAGTAGACTTCAAGTCATGGAAAATCAAGTTTAGGAATAATGTAAATTATACTGATTCTGACTTATGGGTATCCATCACTGAAGGTCCTTATATTCCACCCACTCTTGGGCCGGATTATAACGACAAAAATTAACCAATCAGTACCGAAGATCCATCACCTGATGATGTCAAAAAGGTCAAAGTTGATATCAAAGCATACAGTTTGCTTAGTATGGCTTTACCTGAAGAGATATTGATCAGGTGTGAGAACTAAAAAACAGCACACTCCTTATGGAAGATACTTCATACTCTCTGCGAAGGGAGTGATGAGATAAGAAGCATAAGGAGAGACACCCTCAGGTAGCAATATGAAACCTTTCATCATATTGAGGGTGAATCAATTCCTCAACAACTTCATATATTCATGCAGTTGGTAACTGAGATGAATATTCTGGAGTTGAAATACACCAGTGAGGAATTAAACAAGAAAATGCTCCACAGTTTGCCAGAAAGTTGGAAGCAAACTGTGTCCATGTTCAAGAACACTATAGATCTGAAATCAACAGGTCTAGATACTCTGGTTGCAAAAGTGGAAGCTCTTGAAATGGACGAAAAATCAAGAAACAAGAGTGTGAGAACTCATGTCTCACCCTATCACTTAAAAGAAACAAATAATGTTTGAAGTGCATTTATTTCAAACAATGAAAGTGATAACTCTTGTGCTAGGAGGGATGATGTGCGGGAAGTTAGCTTTTATGCTTCTAAACCTCAAAGAAATCATCTCAAGATAAGAATCAGAAGAATAAAGGAAGAACTATTGATCGACAAGATACAACTGCAGCAACAGCTAAGTCTTCATATTCAACCAATCAATCAGAACCAATTACTGTGATATTGGACTCTGAAGAACAAAAAGCAGCCTTTGCAGCTTTTAGTTCCAGTTTTCAAGCATATCTGGGAAGCTCTCTAACGTCAGCAAATATCTGCCAACAAGATTTAGAAGAACTACCTCCTGATGTAGTGGAAGAAATGGACTTACAATGGCAGATGGCCATGATTGCTTATAGAGCAAAGCAATATCTCAGAAGAAATAAGAACTTGGCATCAACAAGTAAAATATCAAAGATTGGTGTTGACAAATCAAAAGTAAGATGCTTCAAATGCAATCTCTATGGACATTTCTCCAGAGAATGCAATCAACAGTCATATCCAGAGATAAGACAACATCAGCAGCATCAGCAACATCAGATTCAACCTCATCAACATCAAATTCTCAAAGACCTCTGCACAGACAATCTCAACTGATCAATGCATTACCAATGAATCAGCTGGACCTAGTAACTCAAAGGAGTCAGGGCTGATCATACTTCAAGATGGAACGTGTGACTAGAGTGTGTATGAAAAAGAAGTCTTGGAAGAGAATCAAGCATTGATGGCCCAGATGGATCAAACAGTTCCACCAATGGCAAGAAAGGTAAAAGAAAGGTTGTGTTCATCAACATGTGTTGAGGAAGTTGAACGCTATAGAGTCCATGCTCAACAGTTGGCTGACAAAGTAAAAGAAACTATGATTTTGAATGAATACCATGTTAGAGAACATAAATTGTATCAAATCAAAATTAACTCTTTGCAAAAGGATTTAGAAAAATTTGTTTCTAAAAACTATAGCCTAAAAGCCCAAGTTGAGCATCTGACCACCCTCTAACAAAATCCATGGCTGATCATGCATCAACTGAAGTGAAACTTCAGAAGTTTCAATTATCATCTCAGCAATATGAGAAATTACTAAATTCTCATATTGAATCAAAGAAAAGGTCTGGGTTGCATTATAATGCTGTTGCACCACCTATAAATGATAATTACACATCTTTACCTACAACAATGACCAACACTCTGTCAAATCATTTTGTGCCTAGCACCAAGTTTGAAAAAGAATCAACTCAAAACAAAACTAACGATGAAGCTGAGGTGAGGAAACTAATCCTCTGAATCAGAATCTTTAAATCAAAATGATTCAGAATTTGATTATGATAATTATGATGACTTGGATGATTATGATGAAATGATATGATCAAATAACCACTGGTAAGAATGTTCATATTAAAACACATATTCCAAAAGTGCTTGAAGAAACAAAGTTGCCATATCCTCCTAAACAAAGAAACATGCCGAAGACCATTTGCAAGAGAATAGCTCAATTGAATGAAGGTCTTCAAGAACTAAGTCAGCAACAAGAATCTTCCAAGAAATTGAACGATGATTCTGCTATCACCGAGGAAAGAGAGATATCCAAGGAAAAAGGAAAGAAAAAGTTATCAGCAAATCATTAACGGAAAAAGAAAACTTCAGCAGATGATCTACGGAAGAGGAACTCGGTAACAATCAATCAGAAACATAAAGTTGAAAGAGAAGAAGCACATTCAAAGCTGAAGAAGAAAGAAAAACATCAAAAGTTAGCAAACCATAAGAATGATTCTGAAAAGAATCAAATGGAAAATATTGCAAATGGTGTGACATGAGAAATCACAATACTGAAGAATGTTACTTCAGTAGTTACTGTTCTATTTGCAATATGAACAATCACATGACAGCTGAATGTTACTTCAACAAACATTATGGCATCTGCAACAAAATAATTATTCCACTCAAGAATATTATTTCAACAAAAAGAACAAATCAAAAAGGACAAAGAAGAAAGAGTCAGATAAGTCTGAAATAGATACTGACTGTGAAAAAGGTTCAAAATTGAAGAAGCCTGATCTGAAATGAAAGTCAAAATCAAAGGACAAAATATCATCAAATGCTCATCCATTAAAGAAAAGAACAACTAGTCAGCAGTCAAAAACCCCCCACAAAAGGGTATATTTGACTGATAAGGAATCAAAGGATGATGATTCATTTTTTGATAAATTTGAAAAGGGAATTCAAATACCTCTTTCAAAAACAAAAGATAGTGAGACATTTAAAGTTTTATTAACAAAACAAAAGACTCAAACAAAGGAAGTTGATTTGAATCAAGCAGAAATTGAGAAACAAGAACCTACTTCATCAACATCCCATTCAGCAGAATCATCCTCATCTAAAACAAATCAGAATGAATCAACCAAATCTAAAACTGAAACTTCAAACTTAGTCATGAAGGAGTAAATACATTTTAGATTCTGTTGGCAAACCCAAGATCACTAAGACTTGGGTTGTCACTTCTAACTGATTTATTTCTGAATGCAGGAACAATATTGGAGAGCTGACAACAAGTGGTATGTTGACAGTGGTGTTCCAGGCATATGACAGGAAACTGTTCTCTTCTCCATGATTTCAAACATAAAAATACTTCTTATGTGGCATTTGGTAGGGATAAAATGGGAGGCAAAATTGTTGGTGAAGGGATGATAACAAATGGTGTGCTCAAATTTGAGAAAGTAAATACTATAAAAATTTACATTATAATCTACTTAGTGTGTCTCAAATTTGTGATCAAAATTATACCACATTGTTTGATAATACTAACTGTTACATTCTTAAGCCAAGATTTATTGTTCCAGAAGATTGGATCCTCCACAAAGCAGCAAGAAAAGGAAACACTTATGTTTTGGATATGAACAACACTTCACTCACAAAACATAAAACATGCCTTATATCTAAACTATGAGAAGATTTGTCTCAATTATGGCATAGAAGGCTTGTCCATTCTAACATGAAGAACATGAATAAATTGGTGAAAAATGACCTGGTCATTGGATTGCCAAACAAAGAGTTTTATTGCTCAACTCACTGTTCTTCTTGTTACAAAGGAAAAAAAGATAGAGTGTCACATAAATACAAAACTATCAATTCTAATATTACACCACTCAAATTGCTTCACATGGATCTGTTTGGTCCTATCAATGTAATGAGCATTGGAAAAAGGCAATATTGTCCAGTGATAGTTGATGATTTCACAAGATTCACATGGGTCTTTTTCTTAAAACAAAAAAGTGAAACATCAGAAACATTAATGGACTTTGTGATCAAGATTGAGAATCAACTTGATACAAAAGTTAAAATTTTTAGGAGTGACAATGGTACTGAATTTGTCAATTTTGAACTGGATTCCTTTTGCAGGAGCAAAGGTATTGGAAGACAATTCAGTGCACTAAGAACTCCACAACAAAATGGAGTAGCTGAAAGAAGAAACGGAACTCTCATTGAAGCAGACAGAACAATGCTAGCTGATTCACAGTTACCTATCACTTTTTGGGCTGAGGCTATGAATAATACATGCAATGTTCAAAACAGAACATTAATTGTCAAAGAACATAACAAAACTCCCTATGAACTCCTAATTAAAATAAAACCATACATAGAATATCTGAAAGTCTTTGGATGTCATGTAACTGTTTTGAACATAAAAGAGTCATTGGGAAAATTTTAAGAAAAAGCATATGATGGTTTTATTGGATACTCTTCAACATCGAAATCATATAGGTTTATATACCATAACATAACATTGTGAAGAGACTCCTAATGTATCTTTTGATGAATCTGTATTTACAAAGTCAGTTAAAGGTTCATCATGGTTGTTTGACATAGATGCTTTATCCAAATCATTTAACTATGATATTTGAACAATGCAAGATCTGATGAAGTATGTTATCCATTTGTTCCACCTCTTATGACTGAAGTAACCTTACCTGCTGATCCTCCAAGGATACCCCCATCCTCGGATGAAAAACATTCGGTAGCAGCAGATACTACATTTGGAAACGAAATGCTGCATCGGGAGATGTGAATGTTGTGCCTTCAATTGAACTAGGCTCTCAAGTGAATGCAATAAACTTGGAAATGATTCATGTCCTCACTCATTATCCAGAGAAACTCCTGCGGAAGAGCAAAATGCTTCGAAGAAGTTCCTACGAAAGAACAAAAATGCTTCCGGAGAAGTTCTACGGAAGAACAAAATGCTTCCGGAGAAGTTCCTACGGATAATCAAAATGTTTCCAAGAAGTTCCTATGGAAGAGGAAAATGCTTCCGAAGAAGTTCCTACGGAAGAGCAAAACAAAACTGGAGATACTCCTGCAGCCCATACAAGAGACTCTCATGATCATTCAACTCATGTTGAACATTTTGACTATTTCTTAAACTCTCAATCTGAGCTGAATCAGTATGAGACAATGGAAATGACTAAACTGGAATCATCTATACCAGTTGAATCAACTCCTTCAATGAGAATCCATAAGACTCATCCAATTGTCAACATCATTGGAAATCCTGAAAAGAGAACTACAAGGAGTCAAAGTGGTACAACCAACCTTTGTCTCTTCAGTGTTTTCTTTCTCAAGTGGTGCTCCAATATCACTACTGCTTTAAAAGTCAATAGCTGGATTGAAGCTATGCAAGGAGAGCTTCAACAGTTCAGAAGCAAAAAGTATGGTCTCTTCTTGATTTGCCTGAAGGTCAACATCCTATTGGAACAAGATGGCTATACAAAAACAAACTGGATGATAGAGGGATTATTGTAAGAAACAAAGCAAGGTTGATTGCACAAGGATACAGTCAAGAAGAAGGAATAGACTATGATGAAGTATTTGCACCAGTTGCAAAAATTGAGGCCATAAGAGTGTTTCTGGCTTATGCATCATATAAGAAGTTTACTGTGTATCAGATGGATGTCAAGTGTACATTCTTATATGGGAAGATTTATGAGGAAGTTTATGTGTCACAACCCCCTGGTTTAGAAGATCCTCATTATCCCCATAGGGTATACAAACTAGATAAAGCCTTGTATGGTCTTCATCAAGCACTAAGAAAATGGTATGAAACACTATCATCTTTCTTGCTCAAGCATGGCTACAAAAGAGGAACTATTGATCAGACACTCTTTCTCAAACAAGAACATTAAGATCTCTTAGTAGTTCAAATATATGTTGATGACATTATATTTGGTTCAACTAATAGAGATTGTGTGTGAATTTGAAGAGCTGATGAAATCTGAATTTCAGATGAGCTCAATGGTGAATTAATCTTCTCTCTTGGCCTTCAAGTTCATCAAAAATCAGATGGGATATTCATCAATCAAGAAAAATACATACATCAAATTCTAAAGAAATACAATCTGGCTGAAGTATCCTCATGCAAAACACCAGCATCAACAATTGATAAGATTGCTCCTCATCTTTCTAGAAAATCTATTGATCAAAAATTATATAGATCAATGATAGGTTCACTTATGTATTTAACTACCAGTAGACCTGATATTATGTTTGTTATGTGTGTATGTGCTAGGTACCAATCTAATCCCAAGGAGTCTCATCTCAATGCTGTAAAAAGAATTTTAAGATACCTCAAAGGAAAACCAGGACTTGGTCTTTGGTATCCAAAGGATGGAGACTTTACACTCCACTCATACTCAGACAGTTACTATGGTGGATGTAACAGTAATAGAAAATCAACAACCAGTGGATGCCAATTCATTAGACCAGGCTAGTATCATGGTAGTGCAAGAAACAAACCAATGTTTCTGTGTCCACAACTAAGGCTGAGTACATTGCTGCTTCAGCTGGATGTTCTCAAGTTCTTTGGTTGCAAAAGCAATTAATTGACTATGGATACAACTTTCTTCAAACTTCAATCTATATAGACAATTCTGCTGCTATGTTTATAACTGCTAATCCTGTGCAACATAGCAAAACAAAACATATTGAAATAAGATATCATTTTCTGAGAGATTTCTCAGAAAAGGGTTTGATTAAGTTAGTCAAAGTGGATACATCACATCAGCTTGCTGATTTATCACTAAAGCCTTGATTCAGTCAGATTTAACTTTCTGGTTGAGTCTCTAGGCATGATTAACTTAGATTAATCAAGTCTGAACAAATAAAATATTGTGATTAATGATGCTTCAGCATGACATATGTATGGGAAATGATAGTACACTATAGCTTTGCTTATTCCTGAATACATAAATAACAATAAATCTTAGCAAGTTTCTTGATATGTGAATAGATTCATCTTGAGTGGAAACTAAACTGAGTGCATGCCAAACATAATGCTAAAATGATTTTTTGTGGGAAACTTCATTGAGAATACAAAGAAAGTCTTATTATAATGTGACCAAATCACTCATCTTAACACACTATGTAAAACATTATAATATCTATCTTTGCAAATCATACTCCCTCTGTTTGTGTGAACAAAGACTTGGGTGTATGATCACCATACTGAATATCAGTTACAAAAGGTGAAAAGATCATGATCCTCATCATCCCTCTATTTGTGTCACAAAGACCTGGGTTAAAGGCACCTCTGTTTTACGTGAGTAAAGACCTGGTGACCTAATGATGATCATATCTAAGCTATCAAAAGAATCTATGTGATCAACTGTATATTATCTTGAGCTTTTACATCATTTCATCAATGAGATGTCAATTGCATCTCAAGATAGATATTATAACTTAAAGTACATATTTCTTAAGTGTTAAAAAGTGATGATTTGACTTGCAAAGGGAGGATAAAATCTTTGTGAATTGAATATGAAGCCCATAACAGTTATTTCCAAATCAATATGAAAACATGATAATCAACATGCCTAGTTGATACATGGGCTCTTGTAGGATTTAAGTGGACAATATACTTGTAATCAGAACTTTGTTCAGGTATCAATTCAACAACATAACTCATCAAGAAGAGGCTTAGTATTATAGTATGATCCCATCATATGCGTATATATGTCTGATCATCATCTACAGTTACAAATCATTATCCTCTTAAAGAACTTTATGATAAATGCTTAAATTCACCATTAATCACAAATTAGGAGGAGTAGAATACATGAAGTTAAGTTACTCAATCAACAGAAATGTCTATCTCATTATCATTTGAAGGAATTAGAATCTAAGCATCATCTTAGCTGCTGGATACATGAAAATTTTAGTAAAAATCTTTTTAAATTTCTTGTGCTAAATTGCCATGTATACAAAGCCAACAAGGTCCTAAAGCAATAAATGGTTCTAACCAATGGACTTGGACCATACATACAACAACATCTCTCTTCATTGTGCTATTTTAGCATCAGCAGAAGCTACAATGAGGAAATCTTAAATGTTTATCCGTAGATTGGTAAACTGCGGATGAATAAAGATCAACAAATGTAATTTAATTTCAGTTGGTAATCTGTGAAAATGTAAGTTACACATCATCAACAGATGTTGTCGATCCGAGATATGCAAAAGAATACATTGAGGGTCCCACTTAATAAATGAGATAAATTAAGGTGTCTGAGAGTATAAATGATGTTTGACGTCTCAATTCATTATTCGCTTTTTCAGCTCACTTTTCAGACCTAGAAAAAACTCACTCTCAACAAACTTTTTCCCACTTCTCAGCATTCAAATTTCACCAAATTCAAAACATTAAACAAAATATATATGTGTTCTTAATCCGTTGTGTTTAAGGTAAAACATGTTGTAATATTCAAGAATGAACCATTGATTCTTGTTTTATCTCACAACTTCGTATTCTCATTCAATAATGTGATTTTAACGAAGTCTCTTTCTTATGGACAGATGGATAATCAATTTCCGAGAGAACACAATGTGTGTGCCTTCTTAAACCCTGATGATCCTGTCTCAGAAGGGTGACAAGAACTATCAGATATCTAGAAGATCGGAGGTGTTCTTGCCCTATCGGTAGAGCCTGTGATTATACGATCACATATCACCGATTTCTAGAACTCTGCATATGTAGAAGAAGATGGTGAAGGTATTGCTACTGATATTAAAAATCGAAGGTGAGAATTGATGAACAAACAATAAGAAGGGTACTGAGTTGTTGGGAGATGTTGAAGCTGGACAGCTGATGTGTTCGAAAACGAATACATAGAGAAAGTTTCTCATGATGGGATATGATGGTGATTTTGAAAAGGGAGAAATCAAGAAAGGAAGACTCTGTATGCCATACAGATTTCTCTGTCACACCTATTGAAGTGCATTTCAAATAGAAGCATCGCAGGCGACTAGTACTGCTATGTAGTTATAGATGACTACTCAGATTTTCTTGGGTGATGTTTTTGAAATCAAAATTAGAAACATTTGAGTCATTCAAAGAACTGGTAACTACACTAGAGTCTCTCTACAAGCTAAAGGTAAGACAAGTACGCTCAGACAACGAACCGAGTTCAAGAACCAATGGATGGAGGCTTCTGCAAAGAAAAGGGAATTGTGCATCAGTTCACTTCCGCCTACACTCCTCAGATGAACGGGGTTGCTGAGAGAAAGAATCACAGCTAATAGAGACCGCACGTAGAATGCTAGCAGACTCGAAACTGCCTATCCAATTTTGGAATGAGGTGGTAGCCAATGCGTATTACGCGTTAAATGAGTTCTGTAGTAAAATGTCATGGTAAGACTGTTACGAGTTACTTCAACGACGTAAACCAAATCTAGAGTATCTAGAACCATTTGGAGCACCATGCATGTTGCTGAAGAAAACTCAGGATGGGAAGTTTAGCAAGAAGGTTGAAGAGGGCATCTTTCTAGGATACAACATACCGAATAAGAGAGTTTACAACAACTCAACGGGTCAAGTAGAGGTGTGGTGTAATGTTGATGTTCATAGATACACCACCCCTCATGCTAGAAAAGGACCTGCCTTCTTTTTCGACTATGATGGATTCTTCAAGTCCTTCAACATCCATCTCTCCACGTCTGATGATAAGCTAGCAGCCAAAATGATGTATGATGTTCTAAACACACCATCACAGGAATCTACATCTTCTGGCTCACAAGGTGAATCACCAACCATCTCAGGGGAGCACTCGAGGTAAGTGACTCTTCCTCTGACGATGAAGCCATGGAGAATGATTAGGACACTCATGAGCAACAGGTTCCTCCTACTGCAAGTCTACAAGCATCTGACATTGATGCCTTTGAGTCCTCAGAACCTCACACTCCTACTGCCTTAGATACGGAACCAAACGTTCATAATCTAGATTCTGAGGTAATTGTTCCACCACTCCTGGATCACGCCTAAATGTCTATCATCCACTAGACAATGTCATTGGGGATGTCAGATCAGGAGTTCAACAAGAAATCAGTTGTATTCAGCTGATTATGCCTCGGTAATGGAGAAAGGGTACCTTCACGATGGTGCTCATCGTTGTTTGTGTCTCACTTTGAGCCAAAATACGTCAATGAAGCCCTAAATGATGAGGCATGGGTTAGTGCCATGCAAGAAGAACTTCTTCAATTCAAGAAGTTAGGTGTATGGACACTAGTAGATAGACCTAAAGGTGCTAAGGTCATTGGCACCAAGTGGGTCTTGAAATGTAAGAAAGATGACCAAGGTGTCATTATCAGGAACAAGGCTCGGCTTGTAGTTCAAGGATTTTGACATGTTGAGGGAATTGATTACAATGAAGTATTTGCACCGGTGGCGAGAATAGAAGGCATTCGTATCTTCCTAGCCTATGCCTCTTACATGAAGATTAAAGTCTATCAATTGGATGTAAAGTGTATCAATTGGATGTAAAGTCAACTCGAAGGATTTGAGGATCCATATCATCAGGACAGGGTTTATAAACTTGATAAGGCTCTATATGGGCTTCACCAAGCCCCGAGAGCTTGGTATGAAAAACTCTCAACTCACCTGGTGAAACATGGAGTTCGCAGAGGTGTAATTGACTGTACACTTTTCATCAAAGAGAAAGATGGTGATCTGCTACTGGTTCAGATTTACGTGGATGACATAATCTTCGGTTCCAAGAACGAAGAATTATGTAAAAAATTTGAAGCTAGTAAAGAAGGCAGAATTTGAAATGAGTGCCATGGGAGAGATGAAGTTCTTTCTCGGGCTATAGGTGGATCAAACACCAAAGGAAATATTTCTACATCATACCAAGTTTGTAGGGGATATTCTCAATCGATTTGACATGGAGAATGCTTCCGTAGCTCGGACTCCACTTGCTACAAATCATGATGTAGCACCCGACGAGAATGGTGATCTGGTTGACGCCACCATGTACCGAGGAATGATTGGATCCGTCATGTACCTCACTACCTCAAGACCTAGTATTATGTATGCAACATGTCTTTGTTAACATATCATGCAAAACTAAAAGTTAACCATCTTATTGGGGTCAAAAGGATATTCCGTTATCTGAAGGGTACACCAACACTTGGGTTTGGTATCCTCATGACGATGACTTTGAGCTAACCACGTACAGTGACTCGGATTATGGCGACTGCAAGATGAACTACAAATCCCCTCAGCAGGTTGTCAGTTCTTTGGGAGAAGATTAGTCACGTGGCAGTGTAGAAGCAGACATCAGTTGCGTTGTCAACTTGTAAAGCTGAATATGTTGTTGCGGCAAGCTGTTGTTCTCAAATCATCTGGATTCAACAACAGATGCGGGACTATGGTTGAAATTTTCTAACACCCCTATATTTTTTGATAATTCTGCTGCAATAGCCGTTACTAAAAATCATGTTCAACATCCTAAGGCCAAACACATCGACGTAAAATATCACTTTATATGTGATTGTTTTGAAAAGAATCTAATCGATGTTGTTAAATAAATACGGATTTTCAACGTGCTGACCTCTATACAAAAGCTTTGATAAACCATGTTTTCTATATTTGTTAGACGTCAACGACGTTAAAAAGAAAAGTGATGTAATTCCAGACGATGAACAGGTCTAGTCCGATGCGTCAAGTCTTTTTTCTTTTCTTTTCTTTTATTTAAGTTTTGTTTATTTAATTTAGTTAATTCAATTCTTCGCCTATTAAAATCCTAAAAATGCAAATCGTTTACGGGTTTAGAATTTTAGGGGAGAATAGGTTAAGTTAGTAATAATAATAATAATAAAAAATGAGGGAGGAGGACAGGCAAGCTAATAGAAATGAGATCATATCGAGAGATCAATTCAACGACTACGGAAAATGATAGTACACAGGAACAAAGCATTTGGGACTTTAAAGATTTAAATTTGATTAGATGCGGAGCTCAAAGTACAAGTCTGAGAAGGCTAAGCAAAAATAAAAGGAAAAATGATAGTAAAACTAGCTACTACTAAGGTAACATGGAGAAAGTAGACCTAGAGGTTGCTAGACCATTAGATGATATGTCCGTAGATTCAACACAATAGATAGTAGACCTCTTTGGTGATCTCAAGATCAAACTAAACTGTTCAACAAGCTGTGGTTTATCATCTTATCCCTGGTTAACACAATCAACAAAGTTCCAATAAGGGTGACGAGCAAAATAAACGCCACAAATGTTGCGGATGACCAAAATATAGCAAAGCACATGATGAAAAATGCAAAAAGCAATCAACTGATAACTTATGTTGTTGGTGAGATCTGTGCAACAAAAAATTACTCAAACAAGAAGATAGGTTATGTGGCCTTCTGCTGTGCGGTGACACTGACCTGAGGATAAGCATAACCTATATATTCTAGAATTCATTGTTGTTTGCTGCCTCTCTGCTATGCGGTGGCACTAACTTGAGGCTTGGCTTCTCCTTGAAAGCTCTAAGAATAGTGTCTTCTTGTCAAAATACCCGTAGACCGCTCAAAAATCTCCTGAGGAATGTTGATTACCATATAAGCATGGGATCCACAAATGCTTGTTGAAACAATTAAACCTTAAACTATCCCAATCTGTGTCAAAAGTCTATGTATGGATTTAAGTGGACACGTATACTGACAATCATCATGGCTGCAATTCTTGAAAGTCCAAATCAAAGTGTGCGTCTTATAGTACTAGTATGATTTCCTAAATTTGCAAATGACTCTTGACGAAAACAAGAATCTAGCATCAAATGGTTTTGGTAACACGTCCTGAATGATTTGACTACATGTATGATTCCATAATGAATCATTCCTCTTATGGTCAAAATAACTTGAATATGCCTGTTCAAGAAATAAATCTGTTAGATTTCAATCTTAGGATTTCCACCTCCCACAAAATCACAAAAATATGTCTTAATTTCTACTAGTTCTTTTGTTTAAGTTTGTCAATTTAGGTTATATGTCGGACTATGTCATGGAATTTAATCACTTAAAAGGGGTCACGTCTGAGGTGACCACATATGTTTTCAAATGTAAAATGAGTTACGTCTGAGGTGACAAACTGTTTTAAAAGGATCACATGTGAGGTGATCAAAAGTTTTCAAAGTTAAAAGGATCATGTCTGAGATGATCGTATGCTCAAAAGGTTTATTCGATAGTCAAATGAAGATAAATGTCAAATGGTCTTAAAGTAAAAATCATGAGTTTGATCCATTCGCATGACTAGACCATGAGTATGGCCCAGTCGTCCGATTGGACCATACTTATGCACTAGACAACCGAATGGACCATGAGTATGAACCATTCACACGAATGGCTTACAAGATTGAGCCAGTCGCCCGAATGGAGTTGTGCGAATGAGTTAGTCGCCCGACTGAAACCCAGTCGGCCGACTGGATGAAATCGATTGAACAATCACACAACTGAGATCCAATCGCCCGAATGAAAAGAGTGAATGGGTCCAGTCGCCCGATTGAAATCAGATTCAGTATAAATAGAGGGGGAGTCGTCGCAGTCACTCATCACTCCCAACCCTCCCTCAAGCCGCACTAGAGCACCGCTACTCTGCCAAAATGGTGTTTCATTGATCTAGCATTGTGATTGTGATTCTAACAGTTATTCTACTCATATACAGGTACACTCCAACTTAACTCGGTCAAAATGAATGTCTTAAATGCAGGTTTTAAGTGTTGAACTTAGTAAAACCTGTAACCGAGACTCCTCTTAAGAATAGAACAATTAAATGGTCACACATGTTGGCCTAAATGAATCTAAGTGCTAATTCAAGTCTCTACGGTCTAGATGAGTCTAAACACAAGTGAAATGTCATGTTTTGATCAAGAGTAAAACCTTTTGTGTTTAACAGTGAGGTATGCGAATGGACACGCTGATGAACTCCAGAGTCGCACGATTGACCCAACCAAATGACTCAATCGCATGAGTGGTCCAGCCGCATGGGACAGTTATGACTAAGCTCAGTCGCACGCTCAATCGTACGACTTAGCCCAATCGCATGACTAAGACTCAGTCGCATTGTCCATTCGCACGACTAGACTAAATGAATTGTTAGGATCAATGATCTACGTTTGATTGATTAGAGAGTATAGCAGCGGAATACTAACACTGAATTAGCCAATTCACAAGCACGAAAAGATATTCAATGAAGAACAAAAACGGTTATAGATAGAGAGAATTCTGCAAATATATTTCATTCAATATTCGCTTTCGTGGTAACGGAAAGTCACACTTACAATTAGGTCGACACCTCTTATATAAGAGATGTGACGTCTGCTGATGTCACTTGATAGTGACATCTAACAGAATTATTCCAACTGAAACACAACTACTGAAGATGTCAAAACAGCTGACATCTTCTTACAAAAATACTAAGTGTTATCAGTTACTACAACTACTGAAAAACATAAAACTGCTGATACTACAACGACTGAAGAACAAGCTCTTAAGTCATTTTACAAAACTACTGAAAGTAAAAACATAAAACTACTAATATCACAACTACTAAAGAAGTACTCTTCAGCTGTTGTGACAAACTACTGAAACTTCAGTACTTGGTCTTCAGACTTGAACTTCAGACGTTTCATCTGCTGATGACTTCAGTAGATATCATCAGCTGATGTCTTCAGTCTTGTCTTCAGACTTTGTACACCAGTTGTTGATCTTCAGTACTTGTAGACTCTTCAGCTGTTGTACTTCAGTATTGGTCTTCAGCTTCAGCACTTGTGTTCTTCAGCTGTTCAGCTTCAGCACTTGTGTTCTTCAGCTGTTCAGCTTCAGCGCTTGTGTTCTTCAGCTGTTGAACTTCAGCACTTTAGTCTTCAGCTGTTGAAGTCTTCAGCACTTGATCTTCAGCTGTTGAAGTTTTCAGCACTTGTCGAACTACTGATGAAGCCTTCAGCAGTTGTTGTGATATCATGTGGGACTTAGAGGTTTTCTGATCTTGGCTCATTGGTTCTTTTGGTCCAACAAACTCCCCCTGAACCAATGCAGCCAAAACCTCTAATTGATTTATTTTCCCACTTATTGTTGGCAAAATGGTTGGTCTTTTTCCTTCTTGATCAGTAGAGAAGATGACCCATATAAGCTCTGGCCTGGGAAGAAATCTCAGAGATCTGTTTGGCAAGGTATGAATGGGAACTCTATTTTGGGGAACAGGACACAGAGTTGTTATCCCATTCATGAGATTTACTTCCCCATTATGAGTCTGTATGACTCTCGAACATAGGCCTCAAGGAGAACAACTGTTCCTCCTTGGAGAGTTCTTCTACTCCTCCTTCAAAGAAGAACTCTGGACCATAGTACTCAGATAAGTACTTCACAGTCCTGCCATTCTTCAACTCTACAGTAGTTACCTCCCTATAGACAAATTCATCAGGATGAGTGCCCTCAAGGAGTAACTGGAGCTCATTCTTTTTAATGTCTTCAAGCTTCTTATATACTAACCCCTTTTTGATCATCTTGTTTTCCAGTAAAGCTTGAGGGGTCATTTTTGATTGATGAGCCTTCTTGAATTCATCAATTATTTCCATGGTGAGACTACAATGGCCAACATGATTGTAGAGTCTATTGTTTTTCTAACCTGGCCATTGTATCTATGTGGAATAGATCTTTTGTGGATTCTAGAACTCACCTTGGGTCTGGCCATACTCTCACTCTCTCCTTCTGATACTGAAATATGTGTCTGAGAGTGTACAGCCTCTGAGCATGCCCTTTCATGGCTTGTATAGATGATGACTGAGGAAATTCCTTGTCAACCATCTTCAGTAGTTGCTCATCGTGCTGCTTCTGCTGTTCTTCATCTTCTATTTTGACTCTAACCGTTTCCCTTTGAGAGTCAGGTGTGATCATGGGTTGACTCCTGGGTTCTGGTAGCTTTAGAACAGCAGAGAGTGGCATACTATTATCTTCATCCTCTTCTTCTTCATCTTCTTCTATCCTTAGCACCCTTCTCCTCCTTCTAGGTGCATCACTGGATGATGGTTGGGTTGGTAAAGGAATTGGTTTTGAAGATTGAGGATGTTTGGATTTGGGCTTTGAGATTGGTTTGGAGATTTGAGGGGTAGGCTGTTTTTGAGTGGGTGATAGGGAAGGTTGTTCAAGCATTTTGGTTGTGAGTTTGGCCTTTGTGAGTCTTGCCATTTCAAACCTTTTTCCAGCCCCAGCCTCATCAAGTGCTTCAATGATAATCCCCTTATGAATTGCTCAGACAAACAGATTCTGGTGGCTATAGCCAGAATGCTGTCTCTGGTCCATGAACGAATCTCCATCAGTGATCTTCCTAAGTATTTGGCAATGAATCGAATCATGATCTCCAATCTCTCTTTCTCCAGCACATCATATCCAGCCCATCTGGTTTGAATTTCCTCTACTTCCAACTTCCTGATCTCACTGTCTAATATGGCTGTATCAAAGCCTTGCTTGAAGAGTTGTTCAATGATTTTGTCCATGGATCGGCTGTGTGTGTCATCTACATCTTTTACCAGCTCTTCCAAGGATTTTTCTTCAGCATTAGTTTGATCACCAGCACTTTTCTTTCTTTGTAAGTGATCAGTTGTTGTTGCTTTTCTTTTTCCAACTCCTGGGTTTTCTCTTGTGCCTTCTCATCCTCAGTTCTTTTTCTCTTCTTTTCTTTCACTGCAGTACTCTCCCCCTTTTTGGATGCATTGGAGACAGGGGTTTGTACCGCAGAAAGTTTCGTGTGCACAACATCATCAATGAGTGGTTGTAGACTGAGGAAATCCTCTCATCAATGGCTTTATAAACAATGTCATTGATGATGGGAGTGATGAGAGGGAGGGATTGTTGGAATACAGCAACCATCTGCTCTGGGGGGTTCTATCCCAGAGAGATAGTGCCAAAAGCAGAAGCTAATGTCATCCATGATCACACAAATTCATTAAATCCAAATGTCATCCATGCTCAAAGAGCAAGTCTTCAGTTGCTTCACCCTCTTTAGTTGATGATCAACATAAGATGAAGAAGAAACCATGTGAAGTATGTGGTTTGTTCAATCATCTTATAGATGATTGCTGGTACAAAAGAGGTTCCAAACTCAAACATAAAGAGGAAATTAAAGAGAAAATGGTAAAAATGAAAACTGAGTTTGAGACCACATTTGTATCAGCAACATCAAATCCTGTAACCCTTAAGTCCACAAAGAAATCCAAAAAGGAAGGGGTTAAACAGGTGACAGCTGAGATTGCTCAGAAGAAGAAGGTGCAACATAGGAACTTATCAAACTCCACTGGCAATGTGTCTGTTGAGCTGAAAGCTTTATCACAAAATCAGACACAGCTGGTTATGATGGTTCAACATCTATTGGGAAGAGTTAACCATTAGATGCTCCTATGTTGAAACCACAGAAAAGGAGGTCCAAGCCAAAGGATTCCTCTTCTTCACCATCTTCTTCCTCTCAGGCTGTTGTTTCCAATAAACTGTTAGTTTACCATCTATTGATGAGACCAGGCCGAAAACCAAAAAGGTTTGGGTCTCCAAAACTAACTGATTGTTTATTATTGCAGGGTTCTCCAACATGCCAAAGTAGCATCTGGTATGTAGACAGTGGGGGATCTATGCACATGACTGGGAACAACACAAATTCATTAAATCCATGCTCTGGGGGGTTTTGGGGGGTTCTGCTCTGGGGGGTTCTATCTGGGGAGTGTTGGGATTCTTTTTAATGTCATCAAGTTCATTAAAATCCAAATGTCATCCATGTACACAAATTCTAACGTATATGTGTCTTGTGTTGCAGCTCTATGGTTGAACGATGGATAATGAACATCAAGCATAATGTATGTGCACATGTAGATGCTATTCTGAGGATGAAGTACACTGGGGACATCAACGCAGGTGTGCTCAACAAGAGAAACTTGGGCCTCCTGTTTAAGTGCTTAGCTTATGTCATTCGTAAGTGCATAGCGTCAAGGGAAGGAGAAATTAATAAGATGTCCGACCAAATTCAGAATGTATACTTAGCACTGATGTTAAACCACCTACCCAAGTGCTCTCATATGATCCTCTCCTGCTTGATGGAGAGGAAGAAGATGATGTTTTAAAAAAAGATGAGAATAATGCTATGCAAATGGGTGGTGGTATGGATGAAGAAGACTCTCAAGAAACTAACATGGTTATGTCACTTAATGTACAAGATGCCTATGCTTATTGGTTACAGTGGAATATCTCTCAGGCTTATGAATAGCAGATTGATCCACAACAGAGCCAAAAGCATGCTGAAGAAGTACTAAAGATCCTAGAAGAAGGTGATGACCGAGAAGTTGAACCTAAGTTCCTGGTGCATTGGCAGTGTGATAATCTCAGCCCGATCAAGAATCTTTTGAGGAACAGATTGAAGATTGTGTGATGTACACATCTAGCTCAAGCTGAAAAGACTATAGATCAAGACAAAACGAATTATTATATGTTTATGTATTTGAAAACTTTTGTAATTGGATCATGTATTAAACTTGTGTACATAATATGTATATATTTGATGTTTACTGTTTTGATTATTGACTAATGGTTGATGGGTTACATGTTTTAAATCAAGCAGATCCAAATTTCAAAGGGATGAATACAATGTTGCTCCCCTTCAACAGATCAAGACTCAACTCACAATGATTCTTGATCTGCAAGGGATAATCAGGAGATCTGTGAGTTACACTCCTGAAGAAGGAGAAATAATTCATGATCTCACTGATGAGCAATTGGCCGAAATATTCCAACTGAATCCTAACGAGGTCGTGAAGGATGCTCCTACAGTAAACGTGGAAAGTGACAATGAGCTAAATGACATAGACGAGATAGAGATTGAACATGTCACGACCCAATATTATCCAGACTATACTGACAATGAGGGAAATGTAGTCCCTAATCTGGGTGACTCCGTTGTTAGTGATACTTTTGAAACTCTGGATAAACTGGAATAGGAGTCGGAGAAGAATAAAGAGCAAGCCCAAGCCTTAGCCGTCGATGTCAATATCAGAAAGGCTGAATGGGTAGCATGTTTTGCAAAATTCAGAGCCCAGCGCAGTGCTCCAAAGTCAAATGTCTACACCAAACTCTATAAAGTGAATAAGCATCACAAGGTGTCAGGCAAAATTATAGCGTGGGCCTATTTTGAAGATCTTAATGTTTATGTTGTTAAAAGAGAGAAGGGGTTTGAGTACTTCAGATTCCCACACGATCTGAAGACTCTTCCAGGTTTGAGCTTAACCAACTAGCAAAATTGAAGTTGCTATATGCTGACCCTCGTAAGATGTCAGGCTGGTTTGAAGCTGTTTAGAGAGAGTACCAGACCAGGTGGGTCAACTTCAAACCTTAACAACCAACGAGGTATATCAGAAGATCTGAAGTGGATGCCATTACTGGAAAACCAAAAATAATTCTAAAGTGTTGTCCTCCGCGCACGATGTCTAGAATCCCTCTACGAGAAATGTTACAGGACTTCACTCCACACTTCAAGTGGTGGTACTACGATTAGAGAACAGGTGAGGCGGTCATAGTGTTGAACAGAAATGGTAGTATGGAAACTATCAGGGTGTTTGACCCCATGTGGCTCACTAACTTGTCGGCTGATGATGTTTAGACCTTATACAAGTGGCCACTGTTCTATGACTCGCAGGATATTATACAAGCTCTCTAATTCCAGAATGTGATACGGCTCCGCTTTGCTTTTGAAATACATGCAGGAGTCACAAGAGAGGAGAAGTACAAGAAATATGAAGAGCTTATGAAGAATGTAAGACAATAGATTAAACTAGGTCCAAGGGGGAGTTTGTAGATACATATGTACCTAGTTTATGAGCTTAATGTAAAAGTCTTTCATGTCTTACATATATGTAACTGGATGGTTGAATGAAATACAATGTGTGGTTTATGCTTATAATGTTTAATATTTCATTGATTAATGTATGTTAACGCTTATTGAAATAACTATATAGGTTTGTGGTTGTTTGAATAGATCTAAGTCAAATAATGATTATGAAACATATTCAAACTTAATCATATGAAGTCTCATGCGAAAGGCCCATGCTAATGGACCATACGCATGAACAACTTCATGCTAATGAACTAGTCGCACGACTGAACCAGGAGACTAGAGCAGTCGCATGATTGTAACATGACATGACTCAGTCGCACGACTGAACACTCAATCGTGCGAATGGATCAACAGCATGACTCAATCGCACGACTGAACCATGCTAATGGTTCAGTCGCCCGAATGAGAAACCCTAACCTATAAATACCACTTAAATCGTCGAAAAATAGAACACTTCAATAACCTACGTACTAAATCGTACCCTAACCGTCCAGAGACTTCTAAGAACCTGTTCCAAGTTCATAGATCGCACTAGATAGATTACCAATCGTTCTTAACGTTTAGATTCAATCTACAATTGTTTCTACATGTGTTCTCACTGTTGCACCCTGAAAGGTTCATACATGCCAACTTAATGGGTAAATTGATGATTGCTCAGCTGGAATCCCATAAGTCCAAGAAGAAATTCAGATGAAGATCTGCAAGGAAAATAACAAGTGTTATCTTCCGCATTAGTTAATGCGGAAGACATAACTCTGATGCGGACAAGTGTTTACTCTTCCGCATTGACTAATGCGGAAGATGTAATACTAATGCTGAAGAACGAGTTACTCTTCCGCATTGACTAATGCGGAAGAACAAAAGAAGACGCGGACAAGACTTTGCTCATCCGCATTGACAAATGCGGATGACCTACCAAATACGCATAAGTATTTGTTCATCCGCATTAACCAATGCGGATGACCAACTTACTAATGTGGATGATCAAGTGGAGATGTTGATCAAGATTATCTCATCCTCATTTGTCAATGCGGATGAACAAGCAGAGATCCGGATCAAGACTTAGACTAGTTTCTGATGTAATAGGTTAGGGGTAGTTTAGTCATTTTGTAAAGGCATCTTGTCTTCCTACAAATAGAATAGTTTACCTCGTACTGAGGTGATGGCTGATAGATAGTGAGTTTTTGTTGTAATTATTCTTTGTAATTTATCAACTTTCATATATCAATACAAGCAGCATTTATGAGTATTTTTCTAGCTTTTAATGTTCTTTGATTGTTTGTTTCTGCCACTCAATCATTGACTTGATTATCATATTCGATTCACAGTAAGAATATCACTCTTACTCAATCCCAGTCAATTGTATCAGAGCTTTGGCTCTCGATTCTCTTTTAGATCTGCGCATAGACTGAATAGAATTCGATTGATCTGGTAATCAAGTTACTAGTGGTGGATATCATCATCTCTGCTTAGTTAACAGCAAGAATACTCCTGTCAAATAGCAAGAAAATCATTACAGAACTCATTCTAAACCTCGAAAGAACTGCTTGAACAAGTTGGACTCATCAAACATAATCAATCTTATAATCAACTAAATCTATACTTACACAAATCAACATGGATTCTAACAGTTATTCTGAACTTGGTCATACACCTAAACCTCCCATGCTTAAACACAAATCCGAGTTTAAATGGTGGAGAATAAGGTTTAGAAATTATATCACAGGTGTAGATCCTGATTTTTGGATTTCAATATATAAGGTCCACACATCCCTGTTACTTTATCAACAGCTCAAGCTGCACTTTACAAAACTACTAGAATACCTATTGAAGACTTAACTCTGGATGAAGATAACTATAAGAAAATAAAGATTGACCTCAAGCATACTCAATTTTGAGTCAAGCACTCAAGATGGATGTGCTGAAAAGATTAGAAAAGTATGGAACTGCTAAAGCTGTTTGGGATGCACTGAAAATTATGTGTGAAGGAAGCAGTGAGGTGGCTGAAATTAACAAAGACAAGCTAGTCAATCAGTATGAAACCTTCCATCACACCGAAGGAGAATCCATATCAAAACAACGACACAGATTTGTATAGTTGGTAAATGACTTGGAAATCATGGGAGTTTCTTACAATATTAAAGAACTTAATAAGAAAATGCTTCACAGTCTCCTTGAATGCTAGAAGCAGAATGTCACCATGCTGAAAAATACTCTTGATCTTGAGAGTACCACTCTATACATTATTATAGCCAAAATTGAAGCTTTGGAACTTGATGAACGAAGCAGACACCTGAGTGGACCAAGAGTGATTGAGGCTTACAAATTTCCTTTAAAATCTCATTCGGTTGAAAATGCTTTCATCACTAAGGAAGATGATTTCATCTCATCAAGAGATCAAATGAACAATACTGGGTTCATTGCAACTCCACCGTTCAATCATCCATCAACTTCATCACAAGCACCTAAAGTCTCTACTGCTCCTCAAACCTCTCCTGAAGAATCAAGATCAGAAGAGAAAAAGGCAACTTACAATGCCTTTGTTGCAAGCTTTGAAGCCTACCTGGGGGGAAGACTCACTTCTGCCCCCTAATTCAGGAAGATTTGGAAGGAATGGATCCTGATAATGTTGAGGAAATGGATCTACAGTGGCAAATGACAATGATTGCAATGAGAGCCAAGAAATTCTTCAGAAAAGGAAGACAACTGAGCCTGAATGAGAACACAAAACTTGGATATGATAAATCCAAGGTGAAATGCTTCAACTGTGGCATGACTGGCCATTTCTCGAAAGAGTGCAATGCCCCCAAAAGAAACAACTATCAAAGGAACTCTCCAGGCCAATCATCATCACAGCCTAACTCAAGCTATCACTCCAACAGTCAACAACAACAGTATCATCATTCTCATCATCAACAAACATACCAGAATCAACCACAGCTGACAAATCAAGCTCATGTAAGCAGTCAGCCTTCTGCCAGTGCCCTTGCGATTAAACAAGATGGGATATGTGACTGGAGTGTGTTTGTTGAGGAACTCAAGCCTTAATTCCAAAATCATGCTCTTATAGCTCACATCAACGATGGACCATCTTCAATGCCTACTGAGGTAAAGACTAACCTTTGTAGTGAAAAATGCATTAGTGAATTACAAGAGTATAGGGAATACAACCATAAACTGGTAGATAAAATTAACGAAGAAAAAGTGAAGTCAGAATGATGAAGAGAGAACTAAAAAGTTTTGAAATCAAAATCAAATCTCTCATTTCTGACATAGAAAACTACATGGTGAGAAATACACTCTTGCAGTTGAAACTGAGATACTTACTGAAAAGTTAGCTCAAGCTAAAGCTCAACAATCTATGACTAAAGTGAAACTTGAAAAGTTTCAAATGTCTTCAGTCAAGCTGCAACAGATGCTAGATTCACAAAAGGATCCAAAGGACATGTCAGGGATTGGGTATAATTCATGTCCTCCATCATACAATGATAATTACACTGTCATGGCTAACTCTGTCTCACTCTCTGAATCAAATGAACCTAGAACTATGGAACCTAAATCAGTAGTGAAACAAGTGACAAATCCTCAAAACAAACCTGATGTTTATTTTGAAACCAATGAGGATAAAATCAAGTTAGGTCACCCAATCAAAATCAAAGAGTGTTCAGAAAAGATAGTTAGTGTCATGAAACCATCAAGCCCTGTAAAAGCACTTGTACCTTTTATAAAATTCATACCATCTATTTTACAAGGCAAAAAGAAATATGTCAAGACAGTGAAACCCACTACTGAGAGTAGTTCTGATAGTGAGATTATATCTCCACAAAATTCAAGCAAATTAGAAAAGGTTTCACTAAAAAAGAAACAAACTGTAAAACTGAGTTCAACACATAAAACTTCATCAGACCCTCAGTCATCAAGGTTAAGGCAGGGAGTTGGGTTTGATATCTGTAACAAGGAACATGTTGACCAGTTTGAGAAAGAAGTGAGAAATAGGTTGAAGAAATAGAAATAGTCCAGACAACTGAACAAATGTAGTGTTGTGAAGCAAACTACTAAATGGGCTAATTCTGATTCATCACCTAAAGAAAAGAAAGTAACTCATCAAAAGAAAGTATCAGTTGAGTCACACAAGGAAAAATCTGATTAAAGAAATAAACAAATGTATTGTGATATTTGTGACATGTTCAATCACAAGACAGATAAATGCTTCTTCAATCAATATTGTTCTATCTGTGATATGAATAATCACTCCACCAAAAATTGTTATTTCAACAAGTATTGTTCAATATGTGACATGAACAATCACAATACATATGATTGTTACTTTAATCAAAAGGGGTTAAGAATTCCCCAAAACAAGCCCATCCCAAAAACATCTACTATGATGCACTCTGTCAGACCTCATCTTCATAATACTCAATCTAGGACACCTAGATCAACAAATGACAATAATAACTTGAAGGATTTAAAGATGGGTCAAAGAAATCATCTCACTATGAAACACAAACTTGACCTTCCAAATCAAAAACCAACCTTTGATAATGAAACTCGGGATAAATTTTTACAAAGAAATAGAGACCAACAATTTCATTATTCATCTGAATCCTCAGTAGATGTTGATGAGATGACTCGACCAATTCATCACCAAAATCTCCCAGAACACCTCCATCCAAATCACAATTCAGAGGGAAATAGCAGGAGGTGACTATCATGAATACGAACGGGAAACCCAAGACCATCATGGCTTGGGTTCCTTATTCTAATTTGTTCTTTTTGCTTGTAGGTTCATCCACATAGGTCTAATAGCCTATGGTACGTAGACAGTGGATACTCCCGACACATGACTGGAAATCGTTCCCTCCTTCATGATTTCAAGTACATATAAGGAACTACTATGGCATTCGGTGGAGATTCAAAAGGTGGTAGAATTACAGGAGAAGGATCTATGACAAATGAGATGCTGAGCTTTGACAGAGTGAATTACTGTGAACAACTAAATTTCAATATGCTAAGCGTGTCTTAGATCTACGACAAAAAATATTCCACTCACTTTACAGACACTCACTGCTGCATTCTGAAACCTGGATTTCAAATCCCTAAAGAATGGGTTGTCTTAAAGACTCCGAGGACGAATAATACATATGTCTTAAACCTGTGTTTTGCATCGCCTAAGGAAGAAACATGTCTTTTGTCTAAAGCATCATTTGATGAGTCACAGCTTTGGCATAGACGTTTGGGGCACACTAACTTTAAAAATATGAACAAGTTAGTCAAAGGAAACCATGTCATTGGTCTTCCTCAATAAGAATTCAATTTTATTGATCAATGTTCAGCATGCCTAAAGGGAAAATAACACAAATCAACTCACAAAACCAAGCTGGTGAACACTAACAATACTCCATTGAAGTTACTTCACAGGGATCTTTTTGGACCAACTCATGTAATGAGTGTGAGAAAGAAACATTATTGTTTAGTGATCATTGATGACTTTTCTCGATTCACATGGGTGTTCTTCCTACTTCATAAAAACGAAGCATCCCAATTAATTCAAGAATTTATCACTAAAATTGAAAATCAACTTGATCTTAAGGTCAAAATAATAAGAAGTGTTAATGATACAGAGTTCAGAAATGTAAATATGAGTTCCTTTTGTGCAACCAAAGGCATTGCTCATCAATTCAGTGCAACTAGAACTCATCAATAAAATGGGGTAGCTAAAAGGCGAAATAGAACACTGATTGAAGTAGCAAGAACGATGATAGCTGATGCTAAACTGCCAATCACCTTGTGGGCAGAAGTAGTTAACACATCGTGCTTTGTGTAAAATCAAACTCTCATTGTTAAAGAAAGTAACATGACATCTTATGAACTAATCTTTCATAGGAAACCATTTATTGGATTCCTCAAATCATTTGGTTGTCTAGTCTCAATATTAAACACCCGTGATCATTTGGGAAAGTTTCATCCAAGTCTGATGAAGGATTATTTGTAGGTTATTCTTCTGTCCTAAAGGCTTATAGAGTGTTCAATCCTAGATTGAACATTATTGATGAATCTACAAACCGTCAAATCAAAGAACATTCGTTTCCCAAATCTATAAATGGTCCTGACTAGTTGTTTGATATTGATACATTTACAAAATCATTTGACCAATTTCACTTGTCTGATGCAGGAAGTATACATTCAGGTAATACTTCATCAACTGTAGAAAGAAGAGATATTTATCCATTGATTCCACCTACATTTGATGAACATATGAATGAAGATGTTCCTCTTCAATCTGATCCCATCAGACAACTATCATAAAACCTTAGTGTTTCTTCTGAAGAATGTCCTAGCCTGGTACCATCTCACTCAGATGACTTGTCAAATGAGATCATAAATCAAAAACAGGCTTCTCATTCACTAGAAACACAAGGTACATCAAATGATGCAAGCAATCTCAATGCTGCTGAAGATGAAGCAGTTACTAAAACAGAAGCTGACAATCTTCATAATTCAACAACAATACAAGATGAATGTGCCTCTGACCATAATGAAATGAATGTCTCCAATCTTAATGTAACTGTTGCTGGTGACACCATTCCAACCACAAGAATCATCCAGTTGAAACGATTATTGGTGATCTTAATGAGAGGGTAACTAGAAGCAAGTCTAGTATTGCAAACATCTGTTTGTTCTCCTGCTTTCTGTGTCAAACAGTACCCAAAAGTATCAAAGAGGCACTTCAAGACAATAGTTGGAGTGAAGCAATGTAGGAAGAATTGCTCCAATTCAAGAAGCAAGAAGTATGGCAGTTGGTAGATCTTCTCGAAGGACAATACCCTATTGGTACCAGATGGCTATACAGGAACAAGACTAATGATAGAGGGATCATTATTAGAAATAAAGCAATACTAGTGGCACAGGAATACAGTCAGGAAGAGGGAGTAGACTACGACGAAGTGTTTTCTCCTGTTGCCAGACTAGAAGCAATCAGAATCTTTCTTGCATATTCTGCGTCCATGAAATTTACTGTTTATCAAATGGATGGAAAGTGTGCCTTCCTGTATGGAAAGATTGCAGAAGAAGTCTATGTGAGTCAACCACCTGGCTTTGAAGATCTAGATTTACCTCATAGAGTTTACAAGCTTGACAAGCTTTGTATGGTCTTCATGAAGCACTAAGAAAGTGGTATGAGACTCTATCATCCTTTCTTCTTGAACATGGGTATGAAAGAGGAAAGATTGATCAGACTCTCTTCAGAAGAATAAGAGGGAAAGACATGCTATTAGTCCAGATCTACGTGGATGACATTATATTTGGCTCGACAAACAAGCAACTCTGCAAAGAATTTGAAGACCTTATGCATTCAAAATTCCAAATGAGTGCTATGGGGGAACTCACCTTCTTCTAGGGGTACAAGTCCAACAAAAAGCAGATGGAATCTTCATCAACCAATCAAAAATGTAGAAACCATGTTGAAAAAACTAAGACAAAATCTCATATCATGACCTAGGTGCTTGGTGCAGCTCATAAAGAGCTTTATCCAATTTGCACACATAGTTGGGGTGTTGTGGGTCTTCAGATCCTGGAGGCTGGCACACGTAGACTTCCCTAACTATATTACCATATAGAATAGCACACTTGACATCAAGTTGGTAGACAGTAAATTTCTTGGATGTAGCATAAGCAAGAAAGATCCTTATTACCTCAACTCTTGCAACTGGTGCAAAGACATCTGTATAATCAATTCCTTCTGCTTGGGTGTATCCTTGAACTACAAGTCTTGCCTTGTTCTTGATGATCAAGCCTCTATCATCTCTCTTATTCCTCAAAAACCCATTTGGTGCCTATTCGTACTTGACTGGATGGTAATGGACATAGGTTCCAAACCTTTTGTCGTTTGAATTGAAATCCTCTCATATTGATTCAACCCAACTACTATCCTTTAAGGCATCTTCTACTTTCTTGGGTTCCATCTTGGAAAACAAGCATGATTACAAGAAGACATTCCCATTGTGAGTTTGTCCCCTTGTTCTCATACACTTAAAGACATCTCTAAAAATGTTCTTAGCTGGATGAGTGTTGTAAATTCTTAGCCTTGGGATCACATCCAATTGTAGAGATAGATCCAAATTGGACATGTTTTCCTCAGGAACTTGAACACTTGGACCAGTTGTTGTTTCAAACTCGTTCAATGAGAACTGATTGACTGAAGAAGAAACAACATCAATTTCAGTAAGCTTTGATGCAGCATTAACAGTTGCATGTTCCTTCAAAATGCTACTTCCATCAGTTTGATGTTGTGTAGTGTCACTAGATGAGTTCTAAGGCTCACTAGGTTGACAACTTGTTGAAGCTCCACTATCTCTTGAGATAGTTATACTATCAGATCTATCAATATTGGAGCTTGATTCTCAATAACTCTTGGAGAACTTGGGATAGGTCTGGGTAGCTCAAATAGTTGTTCATCATCAAAATCACTTTGAGTGCTTGTTCCAGCTGAAACATTCTCCTAAGAAGGTTTAGAATAGTTTGGAAACAATTCTAAATCAAAGATAAGATCAGGACCATTCCCCTTAACACAAAGAGTGTGCTCATTAACAACAATGTTGGATGATTTCTCAAATTGCTTATTTTTGATGTTGTAAACTCTATAAGGAATAGAGTTTGAGGAATATCCAACAAATATAGCATCATCCGACTTTTCAACAAATTTTTCCAAATTGTCTTTTGTGATATGTATGGCACACCTACTGCCAAAGGACCTTAGAAAGCCAATGAACGGTGGCCTCTTGTTCCATAGCTCATAAGGGGTTTTTCCATGTGGCATAACTACAAAAACTATGTTCTGCACATAGCATGCAGTGCTGACGAGCTCTACCCAGAATGTTAGAGGCACCTTTGAATCAGCTAACATAGTTTGAGCAGCCTCAATAAATGTCTTGTTCCTCCTTTCAGCAACACCATTTTATTGAGGAGTTCTAGGAGCACTATATTGTCTGGCAATCCATTTTGAGTTACAAAATGAGTCAAGAACTTGATTCTAAACTCAGTCCCTTGATCACTTCTAACTATTTTACCTTGTGATCAATTTTTTTTTCTGTTTTAAAAATAAAAGATTTTAAAGTTTCAGTAATCTCATCTTTAGATCTTAAAAGAAAAACCCATATAAATCTTGTAAAATCATCAACAATCACAAGGCAGTATGATTCCTTCCAATGCTCATTACTTGCGGGCCCAAATAGGTCCATGTGTAGTAAGTGTAAGGGAGTGGTGATAGAGTTAACAACTTTGGATTTAATGAGATGCTCTATGTTGTTTTCCTTTTAGACATGCAACTCGGTTTTCATTGTAGAAAAAATCCTTTTAGGCAAGCCATGTACCAAGTTATTTTTAACCAATTTTTTCATGGTTTTAAAATTTACATGACACATGTATTTATGCCATAGTGTTGACTTATCACCATCAGCATGGATAGAAAGCATGACACTTCATCCAATAGGGAAACATTGTTCATATCCAGCTTGTGCATATCCCCTTTCCGTGGAGATTTGAGAAGCACCAATTCTCGAGTAATTATCATCATGGGATTGAGGATAATGCACTCATGTTCTATGAAAGACATTTGGTGCTTTTGATCAGAAAACTAAAAAGCACTTAGTAAATTATGTTTAGGTTGTTTAACAAAGTGAACTTTGTCGACTCTTAACATGCAGTTGGATACATATCCTCTGCTAGAAATGTATCCTCCATCCTCACCTCCAAATTGAATAGGACCTCCATCAAAATGTTGAAATTATTGAAGAAGAGATTTTTTCCCTGTCTGTGCCTGGAGCATCCATTATCAACAATCCACACATTGTTATTCTTGTCATATGGATGTTGTTGGACCCTTGAAAGGATCATACATGCCAACTCAATGGGTGATTTGATGATTGTTCTGCTGAAATCCCTCAAGTCCAAGAAGAAATGCGGATGAACAATCTGCTTAGAAGAATAAAGTATTGTCTCCCACATTTGTTAATGCGGAAGGCACAGAACAAATACGAACAAGTATTTGTTCTTCCGCATTGACAAATGCAGAAGACCAAAAAGTAAATGCGGACAAGTACGTACTCTTCCTCATTGACTAATGCGGAAGGCAAAGTAAATGGGGACAAGACTTTGCTCATCCGCATCGACAAATGTGGATGACCGAACAAATGCGCACAAGTATTTGTTCATCCGTATTAACCAATGCGGATGACCAACATACTATTGCGGTTGATCAAGTGAAGAAATGCTGATCAAGTTAACTCATCGGCATTTGTCAATGCGGATGAACAAGCAAAGATGCGAATGAAGACTTAGACTAGTTCTGATGTAATAGGTTAGGGGTAGTTTAGTCATTTTATAAAAGACATCTTGTCTGCCTATAAATAGAATAGATACCTCGTACATGAGGTGACGGCTGATAGATAGAGAATTTTTGTCGTAATTATTCTCTGTAATTTATCAACTTTCGTTCATCAATACAAATAGCATTTATGAGTATTTTTCTTGCATTGAATGTTCTTTGATTGTTTGTTTCCGCCACTCAATCATTGACTTGATTATCATATTCAATTCACAGTATGAATATCACTCTTACTCAACCCCAATCAATTGGTATCAGAGCTTTGGCTCTTGATTCCCTTTTAGATCTGCGCATAGACTGAATAGAATTCGATTGATCTGGTAATCAAGTTGCTAGTAGTGGATATCATCATCTCTACATAGTAAACAGCAAGAATACTCCTGTCAAACAGTAAGAAAATCATTACAGAACTCATTCTGAATCTCAAAAGAACTGCTTGAACAAGGTGGACTCATGAAACATAATCAATCTTAAAATCAAGTAAATCTATACCTACACAAATTAAAATGGATTCAAAAAATTACTTTGAACTTGGTCATACACATAAACCTCCCATGCTTAAACACAAATCTGAGTTTAAACAGTGGAGGATAAGGTTTAGAAATTACATCACGGGTGTAGATCTTGATTTCTGGATTTGAATATGTAAGGTTCCACACATCCCTGTTACTCTATCAACAGCTCAAGCTGCACTTTACAAGAGTGCTAAGAAACCCATTGAAGACTTAACTCTGGATGAAGATGACTATAAGAAAATCAAGATTGAACTTAAAGCATACTCAATTTTGACTCAAGCACTCAAGATGGATGTGTTGAAAAGATTGGAAAAGTATGGAACTACTAAAGCTGTTTGGGATGCACTGAAAGTTATGTGTGAAGGAAGCCGTGAGGTGGCTGAAATCAACAAAGACAAGCTGGTCAATCAGTATGAAACATTCCACCACACCAAAGGAGAATCAATATCAAAACAACTGCATAGATTTGTACAGTTGGTAAATGACTTGTAAATAATATGAGTCACTTACAATATTAAAGAACTTAACAAGAAAATGCTTCACAATCTCCTTGAAAGCTGGAAACAGAATAAACCATGCTGAAAAATACTCTTGATCTTGAGAGTACCACTCTAGACATAATGATAGCCAAAATTGAAGCTTTGGAACTTGATGAAAGAAGCCGAAACCTTGGTGGACCAAGAGTGATTGAGGCTTACAAATTTCCTTCAGAATTGCATTTTGTTAAAAATGCTTTCGTCACTGAGGAAGATGATTTCATCTCATCAAGAGATCAAATGAACAATACTGGGTTCATTGCAACTCCACCGATCAATCATCCATCAACTTCATCCTAAGCGCCTAAAGTCTCTACTGCTCTAAACCTCTCCTGAAGACTCAAGATCAGAAGAGAAAAGGCAACTTACATTGCCTTTGTTGCAAGCGTTGAAGCCTACCTGGGAGGAGAACTCACTTCTGCTCACCTAATCAGGAAGATTTGGAAGAAATGGATCCTGATGATGTTAAGGAAATGGATATACAGTGGCAATTGGAATTGATTTCCATGAGAGCCAAGAAATGCTTCAGAAAAGGAAGAAAGCTGAGCCTGAATGCGAACACAAAACTTGGATACGATAACTCCAAGGAAAAAGCTTTAACTGTGGCATGACTGGCCATTTCATAAGAGAGTGCAATGCCCCCAAGAGAAATAACTATCAAAGGAACTCTCCAGGTCAATCATCATCATAGCCCAACTCAAGTTATCACTCCAACAATCAATAACAGCAGTATCATCATTCTCATCATCAACAACATACAGAATCAACCACAGCTGACATATCAAGCTCATGCAAGCAGTCAGCCTTCTACCAGTGCCCTTGTGATAAAACAATATAGGGTATGTGATTGGAGTGTGTATGATGAGGAAGTTAAGCCTCAATTCCAAAATCATGCTCTTATGGCCCACATCAACGATGGACCATCTCCAATGCCTACTGAGGTAAAAACTAACCTTTGTAGTGAAAAATGCATTAATGAATTACAAGAGTATAGGGAACACAACCATAAACGGGCAGTTAAAATCAAAGAAGAAACAGTGAAGTCAGAAATGATGAAGAGAGGACCAAAAAGTTTTAAAATCAAAATCAAATCTCTCATTTTGACATAGAAAAACTGCATGGTGAGAAGTACACTCTTGCAGCTGAAAAGTTTCAAATGTCTTCAGTCAAGCTTCAAGAGATGCTGGATTCCCAAAAGGATCCAAAGGACATGTCAAGGATCGGGTAATTCATGTCCTCCACCATACAATGACAACTACACTGTCATGCCTAACTATGTCTCACTTTCTGAATCAATTGAACCTAAAACTATGGAACCTAAATCTGTAGTGAAACAAGTGACAAATTCTCAAAACAAACCTGATGTTTATATTGAAACCAATGAGGATAAAATCAAGTTAGGTCACCCAATCAAAATCAAAGAGTATTCAGACAAGACAGTGAGTATCATGAAACCATCAAGCCCTGTAAAAGCAATCGTACCTTTAATAAAATTCATACCATCTGTTTTACAAGGCAAAAAGAAATATGTCAAGATAGTGAAACCCACTACTGAGAGTAGTTCTGATAATGAGATTATATCTCCAAAAAATTCAATCAAATTAGAAAAGGTTTCACTGAAAAAGAAACAAACTGTAAAACTGAGTCAACACATAAAACACATCATCAGACCCTCAGTCATCAAGGTTAAGGCAGGGAGTTGGGTTTGATATCTATAACAAAGAACATGTTGACCAGTTTGAGAAGAAAGAGAGAAATAGGCTGAAGAAACATAAACAGCCCAGACAATTAAACAAATGTAGTGTTGTGAAGCAAACTACTAAAAGGGCTGATTCTGATTCATCGCCTAAAGAAAAGAAAGTAACTCATCAAAAGAAAGTATCAGTTGAGTCACAGAAAGAAACATCTGACTCAAGAAACAAACAAATGTGTTGTGATATTTGTGACATGTTCAATCACAAGACAGATAAATGCTTCTTCAATTAATATGTTCTATCTGTGATATGAATAACACTCCACCAAAAATTTCTATTTCAACAAGTATTGTTCAATCTGTGACATGAACAATCACAATACATCTGATTGTTACTTTAATCAAAAGGGGTAAGAATTCCCCAAAACAAGCCCATCTCAAAAACATCTACTGTGATGCACTCTGTTGACCTCATCTTCATAATACTCAATCTAGGACACCTAGATCAACAAATGACAGAGATAACTTGAAGGATTTAAGGATGGGTCAAAGAAATCATCTCACTATGAAACACAAACTTGACCTTCCGAATCAAAAACCAACCTTTGATAATGAAACTCGGGCTAAATTTTTACAAAGAAATAGAGACCAACGATTTCATTATTCATCTGAATCCTCAGTAGATGTTGATGAGATGACTTGACCAATTCATCACCAAAATCTCCCAGAACACCTCCGTCCAAATCACAATTCAGAGGGAAATAGCAGGAGGTGACTATCATGAATACGAACGGGAAACCCAAGACCATCATGGCTTGGGTTCCTTGTTCTAATTTGTTCTTTTTGCTTGTAGGTTCATCCACACAGGTCTAATAGCCTATGGTACGTAGACAGTGGATGCTCCCGACACATGACTGGAGATCGTTCCCTCCTTCATGATTTGAAGTACATACAAGGAACTATTATGGCATTCGGTGGAGATTCAGAAGGTGGTAGAATTACAGGAGAAGGATCTATGACAAACGGGATCCTGAGCTTTGACAGAGTGGATTACTGTGAACAACTAAATTTCAATATGCTAAGCGTGTCTCAGATCTGCGACAAAACATATTCCACTCACTTTACAGACACTCACCGCTATATTCTGAAACCTGGATTTCAGATCCCTGAAGAATGGGTTGTCTTAAAGACTTTGAGGAAGAATAATACATATGTCTTAAACTTGTGTTTTGCATCACCTAAGGAAGAAACATGTCTTTTGTCTAAAGCATCATTTGATGAGTCACAACTTTGGCATAGACGTTTGGGGCACACTAACTTTAAAAATATGAACAAGTTAGTCAAAGGAAACCATGTCATTGGTCTTCCTCAAATAGAATTCAATTTTGTTTATCAATGTTCAGCGTGCCTCAAAGGAAAACAACACAAATCGTCTCACAAAACCAAGCTGGTGAACACTAACAATACTCCATTGAAGTTACTTCACATGGATCTTTTTGGACCAACTCATGTAATGAGTATGGTAAAGAAACAGTATAGTTTAGTGATCATTGATGACTTTTCTCGATTCACATGGGTGTTCTACCGACTTCATAAAAACGAAGCATCCCAAATCATTCAAGAATTTATCTAAAATTGAAAATCAACTTGATCTTAAGGTCCAAATAATAAGAAGTGATAATGGTACAGAGTTCAAATGAAAATATAAGTTCCTTTTGTGCAACCAAAGGCATTGCTCATCAATTCAGTGCAGCTAGAACTCCTCAACAAGATAGGGTAGCTAAAAGGCAAAATAGAACATTGATTGAAGCAGTAAGAACAATGCTAGCCGATGCTAAACTGACAATCACCTTCTGGGCAGAAGCAGTTAACACATTGTGCTTTGTGCAAAATCGAACTCTGATTGTTAAAGAAAGTAACATGACACTTATGAACTGATCTTTCATAAGAAGTCATTTATTGGATTCCTAAATCATTTGGTTGTCCAGTCTTAATATTAAACACCCGTGATCATTTAGGAAAATTTTCAACCAAGTCTGATGAAGGATTCTTTGTAGGTTATTCTTCTATCTCAAAGGCTTATAGAGTGTTCAATCCTAGACTGAAGATTATTGATGAACCTACAAATGTTCAATTCAAATAACAATCGTTTCCCTAATCTACAAATGGTCCCGACCGGTAGTTTGATATTGACACATTTACAAAATCATTTGACCAATTTCACTTGTCTGATGCAGGAAATATACATTCAGGTGATACTTCATCAACTGTAGAAAGAAGAGATAATTATCCATTGATTCCACCTACATCTGATGAACATATGAATGAAGATGTTCCTCTTCAAGCTAATCCCATCAGACAACTATCACAAAACCATAGTGTTTCTTCTGAAGAAGGTCCCAGCCTGGTACCATCTCACTCAGATGACTTGTCAAATGAGATGAGAGATCAAAAACAGGCTTTTCATCCAGTAGAAACTCAAGGTACATCAAATGATGCAAGCAACCTCAGTGTTACTAAAGATGTAGCAGTTACTGATACAGAAGTTGACAACCTTCATAATTCAACAACAATACAAGATGAATGTGCCTCTTACCATAATGAACTGAATGTCTCCAATCTTGATGTAACTATTGCTGGTGACACCATTCCAACCACAAGAACACACAAGAATCATCCAGTTGAAACCATTATTGGTGATCTTAAAGAGAGGGTGACAAGAAGCAAGTCTAGTATTGCAAACATCTATTTGTTCTCATGCTTTCTATGTCAAACAGTACCCAAAAACATCAAAGAGGCACTTCAAGACAATAGTTTGATTGAAGCAATGCAAATTGCTCCAATTCAAGAAGCAAGAAGTATGGCAGTTGGTAGATCTTCCCGAAGGACAATACCCTATCGCTACCAGATGGCTGTGCAGGAACAAGACTGATGATAGAGGGATAGTCATCAGAAATAAAGCAAGACTAGTAGCACAGAGATACACTCATGAAGAAGTAATCGACTACGACGAAGTGTTTGCTCCTGTTGCCAGACTAGAGCAATCAGAATCTTTCTTGCATATTTTGTGTTCATAAAATTTACTGTTTATCAAATGGATGTAAAGTGTGTCTTCATGTATGGAAAGATTGCTGAAGAAGTCTATGTGAGTCAACCACCTGGCTTTGAAGATCCAGATTTCCCTCATAGAGTCTACAAGCTTGACAAAGCTCTGTATGGTCTTCATCAAGCACCAAGAAAGTGGTATGAGACTCTATCATCCTTTCTTGTTGAACATGGGTATGAAAGAGGAAAGATTGATCAGACTCTCTTCAGAAGAATAAGAGAAAAAGACATGCTGTTAGTCCAGATCTACGTGGATGACATTATATTTGGCTCGACAAACAAGCAACTCTGTAAAGAATTTGAAGACCTTATGCATTCAAAGTTCCAAATGAGTGCTATGGGGGAACTCACCTTCTTTCTAGGGGTGCAAGTCCAACAAATAGCAGATGGAATCTTCATCAACCAATCAAAATATGTAGAAACCATGTTGAAGAAATTTATCTTTGCTGACTATCAGTCTATCAGAACTCCTGTGGATACTAAAGTGAAGATTGGACCTGACCATGAAGGAAAATCAGTGGATCAGACTAACTATCAATTAATGATAGGTTCACTTATGTATCTAACAGCCAGTAGGCCTGACATGATGTTTGGTGTTTGTGTGTGTGCCAGATATCAAGCTGATCCAAAAGAATCACATGTGAACGCAGTCAAGAGGATATTCAAATATCTAAAGGGCAAGCCAGCTCTTGGATTATGGTATCCAAAGGAAGGATAATTTAATCTCTATGCCTACACAAACAGTGATTATGGAGGATGCAACTTCAATAGAAAATCCACTTCTGGCGGTTGTCAATTTCTTGGTCCCAGACTAGTATCCTGGCAATGCAAGAAGCAGACAAATGTGTCTGTGACCATAGCAGAAGCTGAGTATATTGCTGCATCAGCATGTTGCTCTCAAGTTCTCTGGATTCAAAACCAGATGCTTGATTATGGTTTTAACTTCTTGCACACACCAATTTCTATTGACAACACAGCTGTTGTCTTTATAACTAATAATACAGTTCAGCACTCAAAAACAAAACATATTGAGATTAGATATCATTTTTTGAGAGACTGTGCTGAAAAGGGTTTAATCAAATTGATTCAAGTACCAACTGAAAATCAATTAGCTGATTTGTTTACCAAGGCATTTGAACCTAGCAGGTTTGAATTTCTGGTTCAGTCAATTGGCATGATTAACCTTGAGTAAAAACTATGTAAAACATCTAAAACAATTTAAAACATCAGAAAAACCATAGAAAATGAGTTTAATGAAGAAGAGAATTCTATGGGAAATGATATAATTACAGTCGTTATATCATTCACCGTGCTTAATTTCAAAATGTAAAAGACTGAAATGACTTACCAGATATGTTGGTAGGCTCAACTTGGAAGAAAAGATACATGCAGTGATGAATTTAAGACAGATTCAATTGTAAAACACTCATCACAAAGTACAGGTATGTATTGGCTTATCTGAATGCATGTGTGTAGTAGCCTTAACACACCAGGTAATGATACTTTGTGAATCTCTTTCACCACATTATGTTTCATCTTTGTTTTACTGAGCAAAGACTTGATGAAACTTGCACATAGTGCAGATGTCATGATCCAAAAGATTCCCAATGTGGAACATATCCAAAATTGGATGAATCAACAAAGTAATACATTCCAAGTGAATGAACAAAAGAATATGTTGGACCAAAAGAACCAATGAGCCAGATCAGAAAAACCTTTAAGTCCCATAGACATCATAACAACTGAAATGGTCTACAACAGTGGAAGACAAAGTCTGAAGACAAACTCTGAAGACAAAGTCTGAAGACAAAGTCTGAAGACAAAGTCTGAAGACAAAGTCTGAAGACAAAGTCTGAATACAAAGTCTGAAGACAAAGTCTGAAGACAAAGTCTGAAGACAAGTCTGAAGACAAAGTCTAAGACAACAGCTGAAGACAAAGTCTGAAGACAACTGCTGAAGACAAAGTCTGAAGACAATATCTGAAGACAAAGTCTGAAGAAAAAGTCTGAAGACAATAGCTGAAGACAAAGTCTGAAGACAACTGCTGAAGACAAAGTCTGAAGACCAAGTTCTCAGAAGTTGTCACAACAGCTAAAGTTCTTTTCAGTAGTTGTGATGGTTTACTTTTCAGTAGTTTGTAATCATAGTTTTATTTTATGTAAAACATCTGAAGTTCTTACACTTCAGATGTTATAACTTCAGTAGTTGTAATTTTAGCTTGTACTTAGCTTTTTGTGAAGGTGTCCTCAGTTGTTGTGGACATCTTCAGTAGTTTAGTCTACTTTCAGTTGTTTGTATAAATCAGTTAGCTGTCACTATCAAGTGACATCAGTGATATCACATTCCTTTATAAAAGGAATGTTGACCTAATTTCTTTTTAGACGAAGCTTGTGCGTGAATGAAAATATTCTCTTTGTAGAAAACTGTCTCTCTCTATAACCGTCACTTTTTGATTGAATATTCATATTATTCTTGCTTAAATTTCGTCTAATTCTTGTTCTATTCCACTGCAAATCGTAATCTAATTTATCAAACTAGATCTCGATTCTTTCAAATGGTATCAGAGCTAGATTAATCATTGATCAATTTAACAATTGATCATTGAAACTGCTCTTTTGATATCTAAGTTTGATCGAATTAGCAAATTTGCAAGAATTGGTTATAGAGTTTGATTTTCTGTTGCTTCCGGTGAATTATTTGAGATTCGTCTTGTTTCAAACTGAGTTGTTAAGTTTTTGAGCTAGATCTGTTAAAATTTCATTGAACCTGTTTGAATCGGTGAAAATCGCTACATCAATCAATGATCCTCATAATACTGGCTCCTCAACAAAGCCTCCGATGCTTGTTAGGAGTGAGTATAACATATGGCAACGCTGAATGCTCCATCACCTGTCTGTCAACAGTTCAGGTTGTTGGAAATATGTGGTTCATAGACCATATAAGCCTATGGTGAGTAATCCGGAAACCAATGAGATGGTTCCAAAGAAGAAAGAGCAATACTTAGATGAAGATCTGAAACTGTTTGAAATTGATGCTAAAGCCCATGGAATTCTGGCCATGGCACTACCTAATGAAATCTATTCTGAACTTATGCATCATGAAACTGCTCATGACCTCTGGGTTGCTCTGAAAGAGAAAATTGGAGGAACTGATGAGGTCATGGCAAACAATAGAGAGATCCTTGCCCAGCAATATGAGACATTCTCTCATAGAAAGGGTGAGTCACTGACTCAACAGTTTGAGCGATTTTCCTGTTTGATATCTGAGCTGAAAATGGTTAACCATGAATATACAAATAGTCAGATGAACAACAGATTCCTCGGATCCCTGCCTGAGAGATGGGACACATATACTATTGTCCTACGCTCCAGTGCAAATCTGGACAATCTATCTCTCACCCAACTTCATGGGAAACTGTTAACATTTGAAAGAGAGATAGAACAGAAAAGGAAATTGGCTTCATCTGGGAAGCTCACTGATGATTTTGTACAGGGAATACTGCTCTGGTCGGTCATGAGTCAGAATATTGCATCAGAAAGTTCTTATGATGAGCATATAGATTTCTCTTCAAACAGTGGAGATTCTGCTTTTGTTAGTGTTGATAGTAATTCAGGGTGTAGTAGTGATAATTTGTGCTTTTTGATGGATGATTTGAAGGAATTGCTGATGATGATCTGGAAGAGATGGATATTTTGAGCCAAATGGCGTTAATCAATATCAGATCTCAAAAATTTTACAAAAGGACAGGTAGAAAATTTCCTGGTCTCTCTGGGAAAACCAAAGTTGGTTTTGACAAGAGCAAGTTAAGGTGTCACAAGTGCCATAGACTTGAAATTTTGCAAGAGAGTGTAGATCATCTGGATCTAACTCTTCGGCACCCTTTGTGACCTTTCCATGCAATAGCTCACAAAACAAAGGGCAACATTCTACCAGTTCTGGTCATCATTCACAAATTCAATCATCTCCTGCATATTTTGTCCCTCAAGGTCCAATGCCATATCCTTATCCCTGTTTTTACATGCCTCAGTCCAGTCAGGTTCCAGTACCCATAGCTCAACTACCACATGTCCTACCTGAGCCTCACCATCTCAATCAAATCAACAATCTCAATCTCAATCACATCAAAGCTTTTTCACACCTGGAGTTGTTGACTGGAGTAGCTTACCAAATGATCTTTGTGGTTATCCTGAACAATTGTTTTCTGGTGCTGGTCAACATGGTGGTGAAAATCCTTTTGGAAATCTTGCTCTTATGGCCTTGGAGTCTACTGATGGTTCATGCTCAAATGCTTCATCATCACAGGTACCACAAGTATCTTCTGAGGCTAAGGCCAAGTTGTGTTTTGAGTCATGCATAGCTGCTTTTGTCTCAATTAGAGAAGCAATGTAGCTTTAATTAATCAAAATCTTGACCTAGAGAAAGTGATTTCCAAAAGAAAAGCTGAGTTTGAGTCTGTCTTAAATGAAAAAGATGATAAGATTTACAAATTAAAATGCCAAATCACTGATGAAAAGGCAAAGGTAGAGGTCATTTTAGAGAATCATAAGAATCTCAAAGAAACACTTGCAGCTACTCAAGTAGAGTGTGAACGCTGGGTAACATCCTGCAAGGGGTTTAAAATGCTTCTCAGCAAGCAAACAGCTTCAAATGTGAAGTTTGGGATTGGGTATAATCACACTGTACCTCCTATAGATTTTACTCCCAAGATAGAAGTAAAATCTGAAGGTGAAAGCAATTCTCAAACCACATCATCATGTGTCTCATCCTCAAGTGATAATCCAAAATCAGAGGATGAAGTCAGTATTAGTACCTCAGCTAATCAATCTGTTGATGGTCTTACTGCTGATAAACACATGATCAAAGAAAAACTGAGCACTTCAGGTGTTGTCTTACAAAGTATTCAATGTACTGAAGGGCAAGTAACAACACCTGAAGAGCATTTCAAACTAAATGAAAACAAACATGGTTTGACAACTGCTGAAGAGTCTATCAGGAAATCCAAAAGTACTGATAGAAAACTTTTGAAGAACAAATCTTCAATGTTTTACAAATCCTTTAGTACTTAACATAAGTACTGAGAGGAAGATAGTACTAAGAACACACCTTCAGTAGTTTCATCTTCTTCAGCAGTTGTACAACAGAAGATGAAGAAAAAAGCCATGTGAAATATGTGGTCTATTCAATCATCTCACTGATGAATGTTGGTACAAAAAGGGTTCCAAATTCAACAAAGATAAAATCATTAAAAAGAAAATTAATAAAATGAAAGATGAATTTGAAACCAAGTTTGTACCACAAACATCCCAAACTGATAACCCAAAGTTCTTACAAAAATCTAAAAAGAAGGAAGGGGTTTATCATAAAACAGCTGAAAGTATTCCTCATGGAATATTAAACACCAGACTAAGTCTGTGTCTTTCAAAAAGGAGGACATGGTGAGTCATAAGAACCAATCAAAAGCAAGTACTGATGTGTCTGCTGAACTGAAGGCTTTAACAACCAATCAGACATAACTTGTTATGATGGTTCAACATCTGTTGGGGAGAGTTAACCAAATAGATGTACCTGTGATTAAATCACTGAAAATGAAAACTAAGCCAAAATCAAAGGAATCCTTTTCAGCACCATCTCCACCTTCAAAGGCTGTTAATCATGACAAATCAGTTAGTATAAAATATGTGATGAGAACATACCAAAACCAAAATGGTTTGGGTCTCAAAAGCTAACTAGTTTCTTGTGACAAATGCAGGGTTCTTCAGCATGGCATAAAGCATCTGGTATGTGGACAGTGGAGGATCTATGCATATGACAGGGAGCAGTTCTCTTCTTCATGACTACTCTCAAGGAAAGAAGGGATTTGTATCTTTTGGTAATGATGCTAAGGGTTACATCATCGGAAAGGCTTTGTCTCAAATGGTGAGATAAGATTGATGATGTTAACCATGTGGAGAATCTCAAGTACAACTTGTTGAGTGTCAGTCAAATGTGTGATAAAGGGCATGTTGCACTTTTCACCAGCCAAAACTATCGGATTCTGTCTTCCAATGTTTTGAGAATGATTGACAAGATATTGGATGAATATACTCTCCTAAAGGCCAACAGGATTGGAAGAGTATATGCCTTAGACTTATCAAAGAAAATTGATCTAAAAGGCCATCCATGTCTGTTCTCTCTAAGGCCTCTCCTCAGGAATCTGAACTATGGCACAGAAGGCTTGGTCATGTGAATCTTAAAAACATGAACCAGCTTATCCATCATGGTTTAGTGAGAGGTCTGCCATTAAAGGAGTTCAAATGTGATGACAACTGTTCTGCTTGTTTAAAAGGAAAGCAACACAAAGTATCATTCCCTCCAATAGAAGAACCAAAGTCCACTGCCTGCTTGCAATTACTGCATATGGATCTTTTTGGTCAGTAAGAGTGATGAGCATGGCAAACAAAAAATATTGTCTGGTAATTATGGATGATTATTCCAGATTTGTATGGACCTTCTTCTTACATTCAAAAGATGAGGCTGTTCAAATCATCATCTACTTTGTGTTGTATGTGGAAAAGTAGTACTCCCTTCCAGTCAAGTGTGTGAGGAGTGATAATGGCACAGAATTTAGAAACCACACACTTGATGAATTCTATTTATCTAAAGGAATCAAGAGGCAATATAACATTCCAAGAACTCCTGAACAAAATGGAGTGGTGGAGAGAAAGAACATGACCCTTATTGAAGCCGCAAGGTCAATATTGGCTGATTCTGGTTTGCCACTAACCTTTGTGGGTTGAAGCTGTCAACACAGCTTGCTATGTGCAAAATAGAGTGTTAGTAAATCAGAGGTTGATGAAGACTCCTTATGAAATGTTACATCATTTGGCCCCTCTGATTTCCTTTTTTAGAGCATTTAGGGTGTCCCTGTTACATTCTTAACACAAAGAATCCACTTCATAAGTTTGAATCAAAGGTGGATGCAGGGTACTTTGTTAGGTATTCATCTACTTGCAAGGCATACAGAGTTTTTAATTACAGAACAAAGATAGTTGAAGAAACCTTGCATGTAAAGTTTAATGAATCTCCAAAGGACAAAATCCCACAAAACCCTGTGGAGTTATTTGATTTGGACATACTGCAATATGTTCCTTATCAGTCTCCAGCTGTTGCAGATTCTATGAATCCATCATCTCCTACAACTAGACATCCATCTGGTGGTACAAATGCAAGGTTTAGTGATCACCTGCCTGAGTCTACTAAACTTGATGTTCATGTAGCTTTAATAGTTCCATCCACAACAAATGCTGATGAGATCTCTGAATCCTCTACTTTATTTGAATTAACATCTCATTTTAGGTTTCAAGAGTCTGGATCAACATCTGTTGCTGCTGAATCTCCTACAAACACTTGCACAGATCTTATTGAGTACCAAAAACTGAAGAATTACCCATGTCTCAGATCATTGGTGACATCAATGTTGGTGTTTCAACTAGACGTCAATTGGCCAATTTCTGCTTTTATGCTCTCTTCATCAGTCAGTAAGAGCCAAAGAACTATCATATTGCATTAAGAGACAATGGATGGGTTGAAGCCATGCAACTTGAGCTTCTTCAGTTTCAAAAGCAGTAAGTGTGGGAACTGGTTCCTCTACCCCAAGGTAACTGTGCAATAGGCACTAAATGGGTGTTTAGGACTAAAACTGATGAAAAAGATCAAATTGTCAAGAACAAGGCCAAACTGGTTGTACAGGGGTTTTCACAAGAAGAAGGTATTGATTATGAAGAAACCTTTGCCCCTGTAGCCAGACTGGAGGCAATCAGATTGTTCTTAGCTTATGCTGCTTTCCATAATCTTAAAGTTTTTCAAATGGATGTCAAAAGTGCATTCTTATATGGTAAAAAAAAGAATTTTATGTGTGTCAACCACCAGGTTTTGAAGATCATAAACATCCAGATTGGGTGTATAAGCTTGATAAGGCTCTTTATGGGTTAAAACAAGCTCCCAGAGCCTGGTATGAAACACTGTCTAACTTTCTTCTTCAAACCAATTTCACTAGAGGCTCTATAGATAAAACTTTGTTCATTAAGAAAGTAGGCATGCATAGACTCCTTGTTCAAATTTATGTAGATGATATTATTTTTGCATCCTCTGATCCACAGTTGTGTGATGCCTTTACTAAATTGATGCAACAAAAGTTTGAAATGAGTGCCATGGGAGAATTACAGTTCTTTCTGGGTTTGCAAAGCAAACAAATGGCTGATGGAACTTTCATTCATCAGTCAAAATATACAAAGGATCTGTTGAAAAAGTTTGATTTACAAAATTGTAAGCCCTGTTCTACTCCCATGTGCAGCACCACACAACTGGATGCTAATCAGAAAGGTAAAGCAGTTGATGAAACTCTTTACAGATGTATGATTGGTTCCTTGATGTACCTTACAGCTTCTAGACCAGACATTATGTTTGCAACTTGTGTCTGTGCTAGATTTCAGGCTGCACCTAAAGTATCCCATATGATTGCAGTCAAAAGGATCTTTAGATACTTGCAAGGAACTCAATCTCTAGGACTTTGGTATTCCACTAGGCACTCTTGCAAATTAGTTGCTTTCTCTGATAGTGACTATGCAGGGTGTAAATTAACCAGAAATCACCTCTGGTGGATGCCAATATTCTAGGCAAATGTTTAGTTTCTTGGCAGAGTAAGAAACAAACTTCAGTTGCTACATCTACTGCTGAAGCAGAGTACATTGCTGCTGCAAGTTGTACATCTCGGGTACTCTGGCTTCAGAATCAATTACTGGATTATGAAATTACAAAGACTAAGACTCCTTTACTGAGGGACAGTGCTTCAGCTCTTTGTATTGTTAAGAATCCTGTCCAGCATTCTAGGACCAAACATATTGAGATCAGACATCATTTTATCAGGGATTGTTATGAAAAGGGTCTGATTGATCCAAAGTTTGTTCCTAGTGCTGATGAGCTTGCAAATATATTTACTAAGCCTTTGGACAGTGCAACTTTCCAAAATCTAGTGCTAAGGCTTGGTATGCTACAGCTAGAATGATTTGACAACTACTGATGATCTCAGATCACAAGTACTGATGAGCATTAGTATACAGCTGTCAAAAATAAGTACTGATAAGTTATTTTATCTTCAGCAGTTTCATAACTACTGAAGACTAAATTACTTAAAAGTACTGAAGTACTTTATTTGTTGAAAAGTACTAATGTAGTTACAACTACTGATGTGGTTAAAACTACTGATGTCTGTTCTAACAGATAAGTACTGATGACTAATGAAACATCTGAAAATCAGATACTCTGCTGAGTAAGTGTTAAGGTCAATGAAACAACTGAGATCTGTGAATTGACGACAACAACTGATGAGAAATTTTACTCTTCAATTGTTTCAAACAACTGTTGTTTCATTTCAAAACAACTGAAGCCAAAACCAAGTCTTCAGTAGTTTCAAACTACTGATGACTAACACCGAGTCTTCAGTTGTTTACAACATCTGAAAGTTAAAACCATGTCTTCAGTCGTTTTCTAACAACTGATGACTAACACCAAAACTTTCAGTTGTTTTCTTTCAGCCGTTTCATAACCTATAAATACCTAAAACTAACTTCAAACTTTTCATAAGTCATTTTCAGAATTTTCATCTTCCATTAATGGCGACCATGCAAATCAACCACGACACACAACTGTGTTGCCTACTTCACAAAATTGGCCTTTTGGACTAAGTTTGATGCTGCCATTGATCTGATGGTTGATTCCCCATATCAAACGACTGCTTTTCTTCTGAATCCAACCATCTATCCCGATACCCTTCGCCAATTCTAGACAAATGTCACTGTCCATACTAGTGAGAATGATGTCGCAATCACTCTCCAGTCGTTTGTAAACCAGAAGAAGGTGGTCATCACTCCTGCTATCATTCACCAACCCTAGATCTGAATGATGCCACCTTTGTCACCAAAACCCAAAGAGCACCACTGATCTATCATTCATCAACCATGGGTATGAGGGCGACCTAAGTGCTACCACCATTCTGAAGAAGCACTTCCATGATGCTGAACGCCTAATCTTTCATATGATCAATGTTTGCCTTGCCCCCAAATCCTCTTCATGGGATCAAATGTCATCCAGGTGGCAGTAGGTATTATATTCTATCCTTGAATGCCAAAGCTTAAATTTTTCTGAAGTTATATTTTTGGAATTAAAAGATTTGGCAATGAAAACTGTGGCTAACAGATAGATATTATATCCAAGGTTTCTTATGGGCATAATCATCAATCAATTAAAATCTGATGGCCATGTTGGCCTTGGAGTCCCTACTGTGGTAGTTTTGCCTGAGGTATACTCCAGGCACAACTCTGACCCACAACTCAAAGAGGCTGCCAAACTGCTAAAACCCAAGCAGAGGGAACCCACAGCCTCATCCTCCAGATCCAAAGTCCCTTCCAAACCACAATCCAAACAAACCAAAAAGGCTACTCAGGGAGTTGAGTCCCTTGATGATGCCCCTGCAAGACAAAGGCAGGATGAAACTACTGGTAGTAATCCCCCTGTAGTTTCCAAGACTCTACCAGCTGAAACCGCTCAGGTATCCTCTCAACAGGATCCTGATGCAACCAAAAATGGGGAAACCACATTACTATAATCTCTCTCACTTGAGAAGATTGCCATTGAAGAGCACCATTCACCCCAGGTGCAATCTTCTTCACACTTATCTCCCACTGAAGCCACCCCTACAAGCCCAACTATGGTTATTGCACAAGTGCTGACTCAACTACATTCCTGTACCCCTCCCCAAAAACCTATTACCATTGGGAAAACCTCAACAGTTGAGGGAGAGGATTATAATGTGGCTGATAACCCATAGCACAGGGATTATAGAGTTCAATCTCCCTGTGTAGAGGAGGAGATTCGAACATCTGGTGAGGCTGCCTCTTCTCCTATTTCAGCACATGAACAGGATGAAGGTGGTATCATCTCTAAGACCTCACCAGAGGCAACTGCCAATGAAGGACATAATCCTGAGGCAAGAAGTCCCCAGTTCCAAGAAATAGGGGCACATGTGAATACAGATCTACACTCAGCACGTGTTCATCCTGATTTAATCAGGAGGTCAGATGATTCAGCAAGACTGATGATAACCGGGCTTTTTCTTTGATGTTCTAGCCCACAACACCATTCTTGAGGCTGAGGTATGCAGACTACAAGAACTGCTTGCCAATTGTCACAAGAATCAAGTCCATCTGCCTAAATTCACCCACATGGCATCTTCTTCTGAAGGTCTCCCAAACACTGAGCCACTCCCAACAACTGTGCCACCAGCCTCTGATTCAGGCACCATTTCTCAGGGACAGAACCCCTCTGAGCAAATGGTTGATGCATTTCAATCCTCCTTACCTCTCATCACTTCCATCATCACTAACATTGTGCATCAAGCCATTAATGACAGGCTTTCCTCAAATTTTCAAACCTTAGTTGATGATGCTGTTTCTAAGAGACTTTCTGACATTCAACCCCTAAACGCAATGCAACCAAAAAGTGGGAGTCTAAGTCAGTGAAAGTAGACAAAAGAAAGAGAGTTGAAGAGGAAGAAGGAAAAGAGAAGAAAGAAAAGGAGATGATCACATACAAGAGAAAGAAGAGTGCTAAACAGACTGAAGATGAGAAAAAGTTAGAAGAACTGATCAAAGAAGCTGATGAGCAACATAGCAGATCTATGGATAAGATCATGATCACTCTTCAGACAAGGTTTTGACACAGCCAAACTTGACTCTGAATTAGAAGGCTAGAGACTCAAGAATTTAGATAGATGGGCAAGTTGGTGAGAAAGAAAGGGAAAGGCAGGAAGCTATGATAAGATTCATATAAAAGCATTTGGGAAGATCAATCATTGAAGTGAAGTCATGGTCCAGAGATAGTATTTTGGTGATAACCACCAGAATCTGTTCTTTTGAAGTATTCAACAAGGATTGATCATAGAAGCTCTTGATGAAGCTGATGCTGGGAAAAGGTCTGATATGGCAAAGTTATCCAAAGCCTCACTCACAACCAAGATGCTAGAGCAGCCTGTACAATCTCCCACACCAAAAAAACCAACTTCACAACCCTTAAAACCAACTCCTTTACCCAAGGAACCTACTCAAACCACTACCAATGATGCACCCAAAAGGAAGAGAAGGATGTTGAGGATGGAAGAAGAAGATGATGATGATGATGAGGATGATAATCTGCCAATCTCTGTTGTTCTTAAAACAAAGATGCCTAAGCCCAGGAGTCAACCAACAACAATCACACCTGACATCCAAAGGCAAATGGTAAAAGTCAAACTTGAAGAAGAAGAACAGCACAAACACATGATGAGCAGTTGTTAAGGATGGTGATAAAGAGTTTCCTAAGTTTTCATCCATACAAGCTATGAAGAAACATGCTCAAAGGATGTATGCTCTCAGATTCACATTTCAATATCAGAAAAAGAGGGTGAGAATTTGGCCTGACCCCAGAGTAAGTGACAGAATTCATAAAAAGAATATTCCAAGTCGATACAATGGCTAAGTAAAGAAGACTATAGATGCTCTGATAATGCTGGCCATTGTAATGTCACCCTGGGAAATCCTTGAAGACTTCAAGAGAGCTTACAAGTCTAAGATGACTCCACAAACTTTACTAGAAAACAAAATGGTGATGAAGGGGTTGATCTACAAGAAGCTTAAAGAAATAAGAAGAAATGAGCTCCAGTTGTTACTTGAGGGTACTCATCCTGATGAGTTTGCATACAGAGAAATAACTACTGTGGAGCTAAAGAATGGAAAGAATGTTAAATACTTATCAGAGTACTATGGGCCTGAGTTCTTCTTTGAAAGTGAAGCTGAAGAACTCACAATGGAAGAACAAGTTGTATTCCTGGAGGCCTGTGTTAGAGAGTCTTATAGACTCATCATTGGGAAGTAGGTCTCATGGATGGGGTAACAGCTTTGTGTCCAATTCCCCAAGACAGAGTTCCCATTCATCCTTTGCCAATCAAACTTTCTAAAACCTCTTCCCTGGATTGAGGTTAATTTGGTGATTTCTGAGCTGATCCAAAAAAATTTTCTGCCAATAAGTGGGACTTCAATAATCTTAAAAGTTTTGGCTGCATTGGTTCAGGGGGAGTTGTTGGACCAAAAGAACCAATGAGCCAGATCAGAAAAACATTAAGTCCCACAGACATCATAACAACTGAAGTGGTCTACAACAGCTGAAGACAAAGTCTTAAGGCAACAGCTGAAGACAAAGTCTGAAGACAAAGTCTAAAGACAAAGTCTGAAGACAACAGCTGAAGACAAAGTCTGAAGACAACTGCTGAAGACAAAGTCTGAAGACAATAGCTGAAGACAAAGTCTGAAGAGAAAGTCTGAAGACAACAGCTGAAGACAAAGTCTGAAGACAACTGCTGAAGACAAAGTCTGAAGACCAAGTTCTCAGAAGTTGTCACAACAGCTGAAGTTCTTTTCAGTAGTTGTGATGGTTACTTTTTAGTAGTTTGTAATCAGTAGCTTTATTTTATGTAAAACATCTGAAGTTCTTACACTTCAGACGTTATAACTTCAGTAGTTGTAATTTTAGCTTGTACTTAACTTTATGTGAAGGTGTCCTCAGTTGTTATGGACATCTTCAGTAGTTTAGTCTACTTTCAGTTGTTGTATAAATCAGTTAGCTGTCACTATCAAGTGACATCAGCTGATGTCATATTCCTTTATAAAAGGAATGTTGACCTAATTTCTTTTAGCCGAAGCTTGTGCATGAATGAAAATATTCTCTTTGCAGAAAACTTGTCTCTCTCTATAATCGTCACTGTTTGATTGATATTCATATTATTCTTGCTTAAATTTCATCTAATTCTTGTTATATTCCACTGCAAACATGAAAAAGGATCAAATTAAAAGAATCCCAATGAGGATCAGTGAAAATGAGATTTTATGACTTAAGTAACTTGGTAAAAAAGTTGTGAAAAATTCTACCATGCATTGTATAAGGAGGGTTGATCATTTCATGCGTATGTGTGTGAGGTACACAGTGAATAATTAATCAACCGAAACATGATAAAAGTCATTTGCATCAAAACATCTACCAGGTATGGGTTTAAGAGGAAAACATACCTTCAATGTTCAAGTTCATAATCATGTCCATTTAATCATAAAGGATGCACAAGTAAGACTGATATGATCCCAACAAAGAGATTTTTCTCTTCATTATTAATATTAATCAAAATAACATTCAAAAAGTTTTAAATCTTTAAAGTTTCTCTCCAAATGTGAATATAAACTTTAGGGGGAGTAATTTAAAATTTTTGAGTAAGTCCCAAATTTTTGTTTATTAACTTAATTTTGAAAATCAAAACAAAAAGAATTTTAGTTGGTGTTGTTGCAATAAGTCATACCATTATATCTCAGCTTATGCAGATTCGTAGAAGCATGATAAATCGAAGATCTGTCAAAAATGGGAAACTTGTATTTAATTGTGACATACAAGTCAATCCAAGCAAGAATTGATAACTTCAATAGCCAACTTCATAACAAAAAATCAATCAAGGACACCTCTTCATAAGATGAATAATCAATTCAATCACATTAACTTTTGATTAATTCAAAAGCTAATGCAGGTAAGTGCATTAGTTAATGCGGGTGAAGGTAACCCATGCATGTAACTAATGCGGGTAACTATTTATTTTCAAGTGCAACTAATGCAGACAATGATTTTACTCAACCGCATTAGTGTGTGAAGTAAATGTGAAATTTACTCTACTGTATTTGATACAATTAACAAATGCGGATGAATAGGTCTCTATCGCATTTGCTACAGTGCAATGTTGACTGTTGTCAATCGCATTTGATGTAGTTGCACAAATGCTGATTGACTTTGTTCTATCGCATTTGCTACTGTGTACAAATACGATTAGGATAAAACAAGCAACTCTACCGCATTTGTTACAATGCTGAAGAACACACACAAGTTATTCTTCCGCATTTACTACGACAAAAATGCGGATAGCCAAAGGTTTCAAGTTTAACTTCCGCATTTGCAACAGTACACAAATGCGGAAAGAATAAAAAAATTAAGAGACAAAACTTCCGCATTTGCAACTGTAGTGAAATGCGGACAGTCAGTCAAAAATTTGTCCGCATCTGCTACAGTAACAAATGCGGATGACCAAAAGTAGCCAAATGCGGACTGTCAATGTCAAAAGTTTGTCTTCCCCATTGGCTACAGTCAACAAATGCGGATGACCAAAAGTCAAACAAATTAACCTTCCGCATTTGCTACAGTCAACAAATGCGGATGACGAAAAGTCAAACAAATTAACCTCAACATTTGCTACAGTGGTGATTGTATCTGCTTTTAAACTTGTAAAATTTTTCAAAATGTATTATTTGACTATTTAAAGGAATTCAAACGGGACATTTAATACTTTTCAAATTTGAGAGACTTTACAGTGAGACGAGCGCAAACATACAGTACACCATCTTCAATCACCATCATCATCATAAACATTCAAAGATTTTCGTGTGAATCTTCTCAATCGACTTTTGATATTGATTCTGAAACAACATTCGGATCAAAAATAAGGTGAAACTTTCATAAGAAGTTTAATCAAAACCTAAGTTTCAGAATGATAAACCTAAATCAGTCAAGAACCAAATGATAAGGAAGAACACAAAAACATGTTTCATTGATGTAACATAATACACCTTTTTGGCTTCAATGAGCATGAAAACCAACATAAATTATTGTCACCATGAAAATCTTGATATTCATGTTTGTTGTAAGAACAGAGCATGTTGAAATTACACATTTGAAACAAATCAATAAAACAATACCTCTCTAATGGTTCAAACATTGAAACTCTGATTGTTAAATAACAAATTCACCATTTGCCATTACAGCAATTCAACAAAATAACAAGCAGTCTTCCTTGTTAATTTAAAGTCAAAACTAAAACTAACACACATGTCTCTTGTGCAGATTACATGGCAAATCTTACATGGAGCAAGATCCATAACGTCAGCGGTTATTTAAACCCTGATGTCCCAGAAGCAGAGGGACTGAGAGACATCATCAGATTCATCAATACCACAAGGATAGCATATGCCATCACAGTCAAACCAACTATCTATGAGAATCTCATAAGGTCTTTCTGGAACACAGCTGAGGTTGTTGAAGCTGATGGCATTAGAACACTTACTGGGAGAATTAATAGTGAACACACATTGATCATCAGTGAAGAGTCTGTTAGAAGATGTCTAGGTTTGGTGATGATGCAAATGCTCCTTTGGAACTGAGTGATGAAGACATAACCACATTTTTTGCTGAAATTGGTTATGAAGGAGGATATGAAGCTAAGAAGATTGTTAAGGGATTGGTTGATCTACCATGGAGATTCCTTATTCATATGTTTCAGCACTGCTTGTCAAAGAGAAAGACAGGATGGAATGACATTCCAATCCTCACATCATCAACTATCTATGCTCTATGCACCAACAGGCCATTCAATATGTCTGCATATGTTTTCAATGGCCTGGTTTCTAACATTCAAGAAGGATTAAGATACAAGTTTCTAATGTATCCTAGATTCATTCAATGTCTAATCAATGAATCAGTTCATGACATTGTTAATGAAGGACATGTGCTTGACATTCCATATTTTGATGCAAGATCATATAAGTATATAAAGTAGAGAGACCCTAGAAACTTTTATAGTGGGGCTGACACTCCTCTTCTGCCTGGATGTTGCAACAGATAAATCAAGAAGCTCAAGCATCACCAATACAATCACCACAACTTGCTGCTCAACCATCACCACACAATCACCACACTACTGCTCAACCATCACCAATACCATCACAAATACCATCACCACAATCACCACCACTTCAACTCCACAACCTTCACCACAACCATCTCCACAAACATTACCACAAACATCACCATAACCTTTACCACAACCATCTTCACAAACATTACCACAACCAACACCACAAACAACCACTCAACCTACATCTATATTACCTCATCATCACTCTCCAATATCACCACCACAACAATCACCTATATCCCCTTTTTAACCTGTGCCATCACCAGGTTACTCTGCTGATGCAGGAGGATCAACTAGTGCTTCTAAAGCTTCCAAATCATGTTCTAATAAGGAGGATCATCATACTCATATGCCTGCAAAAACAGCAACTTCTGAGCCTGCTCCCTCAGAGAGTTTTGCTGATTCAAATGTTAACAGACCAGATGAGAAGGATGAACTGATTATTGAATTGATGCAAAAGATTGAAAGAATGGAGATAATTCTAAACAGAAGGGCAAGATTCATAGATGATAGAATTCTAGAACTAGATGAGAAGGAACAGGAGCTGAAAGATCTTAAAGATAAACATAAGGCTGAATTGACTGAGAAAGATAAGGAAATTGAAGTTGTAAAGGCTGCCCTTAATCATTCAAGAGAAGAAGTTAGTGGACATATTGACACTCTCGAAATTCAAACAATAGCAATGGAGGAACAAGAAAATATCATAGAAGAACAAGCTAATACCATCTCCAAACTTGAAAAAGAATGATAGCAAGAACAAAAGGATATCTGAGCTTGAAATGATGATTAAGATCCAAAGAAATGAAGTGGATGATGATGTTGAGAAAGAGGAACAAGAAAAGGAAGATTGGATGATAACAAGTATGTGTATGAAAATGAAGAAAATGGAGGTGATGAAAGTCAAACAGAGTTTAAAGATCAAAGTTTAGATATGGTAGTGTATTCTGGAAACACAGATGACTCTAACTATGAAAAAGCCGAATTTGAAGAACTCTTCCGTGCATTGGATAGTTTTTCATCTGAAAAATTCAGCATTGATGATTACTTTTGGGAATTCATAAACAACCAAAGAACTAATTCAGAGCCTATTGTTTTTATCCTTAAATCACCAGTGCCTTTGGAAAAGGAATTGACTTTGCAAATTGTCCCTGCTATCTCTTTATCTGAAGAAAAAAAAAGAAAAAATCAAGGAAATATATGAAAAAGAAAGGAAAGAAGAAACTGAAACAGAACAGAAAGAGGAGGAGAAAAGTAAAATGAATGATCAAGAGCCAAGCACACCTGAAAAAGTACCTGAACCAGAAGAACAAGCTAAAACCTCTAGCCCTCAACTGTAAACTTACTCACAAAAAAGGAAATACTTAGCTAAAAAAGCTAAGGGTAAAAGACCAATAGTTGAAGAAGAACCAGTTAAGAAACAAAAAGATGACCCCAGAAGTCTAGCAGCAATTGCTGAATTTTTAAAAGAACATGAGCAGGCAGAAGCTCAATTGAAGAAATTGGCTGGTGCAGTTGACTTAGAAGAAGGTGAGATTGATGGTGGATATGAAGCTGAAAAGGATGTTCTTATGGAGAGTCCCATGAAAGCAGAACAGGCAGTGGAAGACATGGTATCCAAAGCACAAACTGATGACTTGATTATTAAAGCCATGTTTCTGATCAATCAAGGTTATGATCCTGATGAAGTGTTTGGGATGACTTATGAAGGCATGAAGGAGGAGGAAGAGAAAGTAAAAAAGCTGCTTGATCCAAACATTGAAACAAAGTATGAGAAAGCAATCACCAAGGATACTCCAAAGCATAAAGATTCCTCTTTGAAGAAATCAACTGGGTATGAAAGACCATTGCCAAGAAGGGGTCCCCCACACAAGCTATCTTCAATGAAGAAATCATCTCCATCCCATGAACCATTATTTCCTGATCCTTATAATATGTCTGATAAGGAAATGAAGAAATATCTCTCAAGTCAGGGGTTCATGAGAAGAAGGATTGGAAACATGAAGACAAACTCATTAAGGGTTGTAACTCTTCAATTGATTAGTGAGAAGAAAGAAAAACTCAAGAAGCTGGAAGAAGAATTAGCAAGCACCAAACCAAGAAGCAGAGTATCAGCTGAAGACATGATGTTGAACCAGAAAGACCAAGAACTACTTGCATCAATGCTCCACAAGTACCCTAAATGGTTTGCTGAACCATCTCAGTTGAAACTACAAGAAGGACTGACTACTGCAGAACTGATCAGAGGGCTGTCTACTCCCAAGGGTAAGGTAGATCAAAAGATAATAGCCTGGAAGTACGATAGTACATGGAATATGTTCATGGTGAAGAGGATCTCAGGGCTAGTACAATTCTTTACATGGTACTCAGCTCTTGTAAATGCCCTGGAGATTCATGATTTGAAGGAACTAGCTCAACTTGAACTGATCAATCATGCAGCTATGTTTAGGGGATATGAATTTGAGAACATACTTAAGATGTTTAGAAGACCAAACAACTTCAATTCATTAAAGACAATATGCTTGAGAAAAGATAAAACATTTGTCAATCCCCTTGATAAGAAGAAAAAGGTGCAAGCAGAAGAAATTATATTCTCTGAGTTGAAGGTAAAGCCAACCGAATCATTGAAGAGGAAAGTGGTGTCTGGTACTCATTCCTCCACTCCCATCTGAAATGTGTACTATGATGAGAAAACCTATGAGATGGTGATTGAAAGGAAGTGGGGAGGAAAGGAAGGAGCTGAAATAAGATTATTCAGTGGATATGAAGTAAGACTACTTGATGAATCATACATCCACTACATTTATACCAGACACTTCAGGGAAATAAACAACAAATTGGGTGAACAAGACATGCACTTCTTTCTGAAATGCATCAAGTTGCTGAAACTGGCATAGATCGGATAAGTGCTAAAATAGACAAAAGAAAGAAGAAAAAAACACCACTGCAACTTGGAAATATTGTTAAACTTGAAGTGGATGTGGGGGGAGCTTACTGATTCATAGAGATGCTCTTTCTACAATCTCCATTTGGGAGCCTATTTCACTGAAAAAGTTACCAATGGAAGCCATCTACAACATGAGCAAAATGAGGATCCATGTGCTAAGTAGAGACAGGATATGAGAAGCAACTGATTTGTGAACATGATCAAGGCTATCCTAGATCCTACTAAAGTTGCATTCATATTACCTTCAGAAGACCCAGCTAAATCATCTCAACATCAATCACCTCCTAAACATTAAGGAAAACTAGGCTGTATAATCCTTAGGGGGAGTATTGTTGCACCCTGAAAGGATCATACATGCCAACTTAATGGGTGAATTGATGATTGCTCAGCTGGAATCCCACAAGTCCAAGAAGAAATGCGGATGAAGATCTGCAAGGAAAATAACAAGTGTTATCTTCTGCATTAGTTAATGCGGAAGACATAACTCTGATGCGGACAAGTGTTTACTCTTCCGCATTGACTAATGCGGAAGACATAATACTAATGTTGAAGAACAAGTTACTCTTCCGCATTGACTAATACTAAAAAAAAGACATAATACTAATGCATTGACTAATGCGGAAGAACAAAAAAGATGCGGACAAGACTTTGCTCACCCGCATTGACAAATGCAGATGACCGACCAAATGCGCATAAGTATTTGTTCATCCGCATTAACCAATGTGGATGACCAACTTACTAATGCGGATGATCAAGTGGAGATGCTGATCAAGATTATCTCCTCCGCATTTGTCAATGTGGATGAACAAGCAGAGATACAAATCAAGACTTAGACTAGTTTCTGATGTAAAAGGTCAGGGGTAGTTTAGTCATTTTGTAAAGGCATCTTGTCTGCCTATAAATAGAATAGTTTACCTCGTACTGAGATGACAGCTGATAGATAGAGAATTTTTGTTGTAACTATTCTCTGTAATTTATCAACTTCATATATCAATACAAACAGCATTTATGAGTATTTTTCTTGCTTTGAATGTTCTTTGATTGTTTGTTTCCGCCACTCAATCATTGACTTGATTATCATATTCTATCACAGTAAGAATATCACTCTTGCTCAACCCCAGTCACTCACTGATTGGATCGCCAATCAAATAGGATTCCGCACTATTTGACTTGGTATACACGTATATTAGTTAGTATTTTGTTCAGTACACGATCCTAACAAATATTCACCTTGTATACTGCCAACCAATCCATCCTTAGGACTATGTCAAACCTGCCTAAGGTCATCACGAAGGGTCTAACGGGAAACTTGTGACCTTCTAATTCTACGTCACAACCCTCCATCATATCAGAATTCCTTGTAGACTACCTATCGCAGTTTCTACATCGAAGGGCTAATCTATACTCCTACTACTAACAGGCAATTTAGCACAGAAAGCACCAGAAATAAAACTTTCACTAGCACCCGAATCAAATAACACGGAAGCTAGAGTTTGGTTTACTAGAAACGTACCTGAGACAACATCGGGGTCCGTCCTAGCCTCCTCCTACGTCATCGTGAACGCTCTGGCACTCGCCCTCTGTCCTTCTCCTCCCGCCTTCTTCACTCTCGAACCTTCAACTCTTGGCTTCTTGCAGTCTCTACTCATGTGGCCCTCCCCGCCACAGTTAAAACACCTTCCCGCCTTGCACTCTCTCGCCATATGACCTGGCTTCCCACACTTGAAGCACACATTCAATCCCCACCTACACTCTCTGGTGTGCTCCTTTCCACACTTACCACACCTTCTCATCCCTGCACCGGATGTGACCACGCGTCGATCATCCATCCACGCACCTTTGTTGCTTGGAGTGGCCCCACCACGTCCAACCCACTTCCCATTCCAACTCCGGTCACCACCACTCTTCTTGCTAACTTCAGCCACCATCATAGTTCTTTCATCATACAACCTCCCTGCCAAATCAATCACCGACCTAAACATGCTTGGTCGGGTAGCGATCATATGCCTACGGATATTCGTCAACAAGCCCTGAATATACCTCTTAATATTTCTTGACAGAGGTGTCACCAGCCATGCCATTTCATTGAACTTGGTGGTGTACAGCTGATGTGTCATTGTTCCCGCCTCTAGCTATAGGAACTCCCTTTCCACCTTATCCATTTCCCTATGAGGACAGAACTCCTTGATCACCAACTTTTTCAAATCTGACCACCTCATTCTCCCAATAGCTCGACTACCCTCAGCTTGGACAATATTGTCCCACCAGCACAAAGCTGAGTCCATAAATGAGTGGGTAGCAAACTTCACCTTCTGGTCTTCTCGACACTCGGTGATATCTAATACAGCCTCCATTTCTCTCACCCATCAATGAGCAACAATAGCAGTACCGTTACCGTTAAAGGTAAGGGGCTTGCATCTTTGAAATGCCCTGTAGTTACAGCCTCATACCGTTTCCTGCATAGGCTCTTCCTCCTCCTCCTCATCATTAGAGAAAACCGTCTCAATCTCTGGTTGCTCCCGTCCTCCCGATGACCGATTCTTCTCCCTTCTTTCTCCTTCCCACACCGCCTTTATCACCTCTATCACTACATATGGTAAGATCGCCTGCATGGCCTGATGCACTTCCTCCACAACAACCTCCTTCACTAAGGCTCTCAAGTTAGCACTCTCGCCCCAGCCTCCGGACGAGGGGTCTTGGGTTCTTCATGAACCACCTCTTCGGCTCTAGGCCTTCCTCTCGTGACCCGTGGTTCAGCACCACGTCCACCATGACCTCCACCGCGTGAAGCTTTTGACGATCTACCAACACATAAACCACATAACAGGCGCACATAACGTCGGTTAACATTTAGAAAATACCTGATGACACGTAGCTATTCGGACCGGCATCCCTTCCCTTTCTATCCCATTTTTAGTTTAAGTTTAGGTTTCTTCTGTAAATTTACCCATTTCACTTAAACTTTAGCTCTGATACCAACTTGTAAGGCCCCGTTCCTGAGATGCTCATAGTTGGTCAATCATTGCTCATAAAACATATGATACATTAACTTAAATAAAATTTGCAGCGGAAACTTTTAAACATCCATATCATTTCAATATAATTGCTTTTGCAAAATAATACATCGTTATCAAATTACAAAATACTTGTTCATTACATCACAAAAACAATATAAATACAGATGCCATCCAAAATGAGCCAAGTAGCCGCCTCATGCCATCCTCAGCAACTATTACCTGCCAACTCGAAACACATAAAAGTCAACGTTGCTGAGTGAGTTCTAGTTTAAAATAAAACATACTTTACTTGTGTTTAAAACCTTTCTTTACAATCATACGTGACCATACATCATGCATACACATAGATAATATCATTATTATCTTCATCATTCATTTGTTAACTTTCTTTTAATCATCGCACATCATTATCATTCACTTTCGTTCACTTTCATACAAAACTTTCTTACTTTCATTCGTACGTTTATTATTTTCGATGACATGTACAATACCTTGAACATTATGCACGAAGCGGGTTATTGGGCCTGAGGTCTTTCATAGACCTCGAACATTGTGCATGAAGCTAACTCCAGTACCTAGGAAAACTACGTTCACCACTCATCTTTTCTCTTTCATTCTGGACCAACGCCATATGCTATACCCCGAACATTATGCACGAAGCTGGTTACTGGGCCTGAGGTCTTTCATAGACCTCGAACATTGTGCATGAAGCTAACTCTAGTACCTGAGGCAAGCGGCAAGGATCCCTCACATATGGTCAATCACAAGGATTGGACCCCCCATGTGCATCCTTCCGGGGTAGCTAACCCGCACACAGTTGACCTAACACCCTTCATTGGGTGAGAACCTGCATACATTGCTTGCAAGACTTTCTTACTTTCATTCATTCACTAATGCATGTATTCTTTCATTACGTTCCTCTTTTCATTATCCTCCACTTTACGTTATATAATACTTTTATTTCATTCATTAACATTCAAAGTAAAGCCACGGGAAATTAACAAACATAATAAGAAACATAAACATGAACATACAAACATCACCATTCAAGGCAGCATCATACATACATAGATCATCATCACCCATCACATCATCTAGAACTTTAAAAAGTCAACTTACATAGCCCTTAGGAACCTCCCAAGTCAATGCCTACATTTTACATTTTCCCCAAAATCAGAAAAATTTCTAAGTCTTTAGGCGCATGGCCTTCGGAGCGCATGGGGAACACTTAGGTGCATAGGGAACACTTAGGCGCATGGGGAACTTTTAGGTGCATGGGCACTATTGGGGCGCATGGAAAACACTTAGTCATTTCTGGGCAATTCTAGACGCATAGGCACTATGCAGGCGCATGAGTGCCTAGGCGCATGGGAATCCTGGGCGCATGAACACTTAGTCAAATTCAGCCTATTTCTAGGTGTGTGGGTACTTTTTAGGCGCATGGGACACTTAGGCAGTTATTTATGTTGGGCGCATGGGCTACTATTTAGGCGCATGGGCAGTCTATAACACACTTAAACATCATAATTTAGTCCCCAATCATCATCTATCATGTTCTAAGCTTAAATCATACGTCTTAAGCCTTAGAAACATAATCATAACATCACAACATATACATAGCCCAAAATCAAACCCCACCGTAAACATACACATAAAGCATACGGGTGAAAACAAGTAAAAAGGGGGTCCTAGAACTCACCTTAACAGCCTTTGGTTATGACTTCTTCAAAACTCGTTTGCAATTGAGTTCAACCGCTTTCAATTTGACTTCATGTTCTTATTCTTCAAAGACCCGAAAACTTCAGCTCTTTTCTTTCTCTATCTCTCTCTAAACTGAAGGTTAAGTGTGAAGAGAGGATGATGGGCGGCCATCACCTTATTCACCAACTTTTTAAAGATTTTGCCCTTTTTGACACTTTTAGTCCCTCTACTTGGGTTTTATTGTGTTTCTTTCTTTTTCTTTCACTTTCATTCTTTCTTTTATTTCTTACCTTTAAAGAAATAACTGGGTGTTACCTTATGATAGATAAAATAATTTATATAATTTATTTAAGTTATTGAAAGAAAATTATCAATCGGACAAGCCGAATCAGGAAAGAGGTGGAAAAATTATATGATGATTCTTATATTTATGGTATATGTAGAATAAATTTCATGATCTAATTTGAAGTTATACTTGAGTTATACATTTTTTGAAGAATCTATAATTCAAAAATGGGGGAAAATACCTAAACTGTAAGATAAATAATGAAAATTTTAAACAAAATCTTATATCTTGATTAGAATAGTCTGTATAAAATTAAGAATTTTTAGAGATGTTCTAATATTTGTACTGATTATTGTCAAAATGTGTATAAAATTGGGAATTTTTAGAGATGTTCTAATATTTCTACTGATTATTGTCAAAATGGTAAAAACCATAAAAACGAGTTCTGTTATGATTTAATACTCCGAGAATTTATGAAGTAATATGAATTATGTAGATTCTAATAAATTTTGGTGAATTTTAAAAACCCGTAGTTATTTTTCCTAGTTTATTCAAATAATTTAAATATTCCAGGAAATAAACTGTAACTAGTTGATATATAAAACATTGACATATTAAAATAGATTTTTGTATGTTTCTGCTATAAATTTTTTTACATACGGGTTAATATAACTTTTGTTTTAAATTTTATAATCTGAGGTGCTGAAAATTTTAAAAAAAATTATATTTATTTCTAACCTATAAAAATTTTATAGGATACATGCTGGAATAAAAGGTAAGACTCATAACCTCATTTTATACTTATAAGTTTTTGGAGGAAAACATATTGTTTTGAGACTGATGCATATATATATATATATATATATATATATATGTATGTATATATATATATATATGTATGTATATGTATATATAAGATTTTGAAATATACTATCAATTATGTTACAACCATTAATTCGAATGCGAGATGTTGGATAATATAGGTAGCGCTACTTAGAAAATTATTTCCTGCACCAACAAGATGAGTGTTGTGATACTATATTATCTTATTTATATTGTGACGGTTATGAATCACCTGTTTATAAGTAGGTTTGGTTGTAATCTTATTTATGTTGCATCAGTATATGTATTTTGTTTAGAAATTAAATCTATGATCTCATCAACTTTATGTTGATTGTTTTGAGAATGCTTTTTCAGGAAATCATCATGTCTAACAGCATTATGTTCTCATTTGATGTGTATAATGGCTGGGGTGATGTTGTGGGAAAAGATTGTGTAAATCCAGCTGTTAATCTGTATGATCTTAGCTTGTCGGTGGATGCTTACTTCATAGTCTCTAAAGATGTAGCAGTTAGATTAATATGTTTTTTTGTAACAGGGTTATATTAAATTTTGTGTATTAATGTTAATGTACCCAAACTGGTATTATGTATGAAAGATGTTAATGTATTATGTTTTTATGTATTGTTTGTTTATTTTCTGATCTATGCGTTCTGAACAAGCTAGTCACATATAAAGCATTCCACGCTTCTGTCGGGATGTGACAATCAACAATAGTTGTTTTTAGTTATGTTCAGATGTTAGAGAACAACTTAAGAGAGTTTACATCCGTTTACATCTACTTCAGTGCATCCAAATCAATGTAGATCTCATAAGTTTGGAGAGTAAAGTGACAATAATTTGATGATCCAAATCTATCATTGTTACTCAAATGATAGAGACCACTACTTGTTTATCCTGAACCTAATATGATATTAACTGAAGAGATTATTGAACATCAATCAATGACGCAAGAGACTGCTAATATGATTGTCACACCTGGGCATATTATGCAAGTCCTCATCCTGATAATGATGATAGTTTGGATAAGGTTTATATAGTGATGATGAGATGATGATTTTGATGATGATGATGATGATGAATGATGATGAGATGATGATTTTTTGATGAGGATGATGATGATGGTGGTGGTGGTGGCGGTGATGATAATGGCATGATGAAAAAGGAAAGAAGAAGGATGATGATTATGACGATCAAGGAGGAGATATGGGCTCAACAGCGGGTCTTTTTGCTGATTTAGGTTTCAAAAACATCTCAGGACCAAGGCCTAATGACTAGAAAATTTCACAATTGTCACACCCCAACCACGGTGGAATCTCGGGGCGGACGAATGTGAAATGATTGTTTCATAGCACAGGAACTAAATTACTGAAAATATGAATTCTTTTTCATTGAACAATACAGTCAATTATCATTACAATACCAAAAGTATACCCAACAACATAAGATGTTTTAATTTATCAAGTCCAAATCCTATATGAGCAAGAAGAGTTCTCAAGTATCAAACCTAAAACATGTTAAAATAAAGGTCCCGTTGCAAGTTGGTGGAGTCCCCATGGGGTTTACACTACATATATATAAAAACATTTAACAAGTAAGCATATCATGTGTCAATGGTTATTAGTTAGAAGTTTATAGAACACATATCGTTAACCACCAAACTCGACCTTATTACAATATATATGATTGGCTAAGTGTATTTGGTATCCCAGATGAACAGCATATACGTCCTCAGTAGCCGGCAATACATCGGCTTTAGCACCAAATAGGCTTGTTGGGCCCACAGATCTAAGACTTTGCCATCTACTAGTTTAATGATTGAAACAAATCTTTATCTCATATAACACTCATACTAATACCAATAACCATGACAAAAAAGATGTGTTGGACCAAAAGAACCAATGAGCCTGATCAGAGAAACCTCTAAGTCCCACAGACATCACAACAGCTGAAGAAGACCTGATCAGCTGTTCTACAAAGTCTGAAGAATACAACTGCTGAAGTATTTCTGAAGTACTGAAGACAAAGACTGAGACAACAGCTGAAGATCTAAAGTCTGAAGACTTCAACAAGTACTGAAGACAAAGACTGAAGATCAACAGCTGAAAGACAAAGTCTGATGTTCAAGTACTGAAGACATCAGCTGATGCTAACAGCTGATGACAACAGCTGAAGAGGGCTTCTTCAGTTGTTGTGATGGTTTTTCTTCATCAGTAGTTTTCTTTTCCTTTCAGTAGTTTGTTTACTTTTCAGTAGTTTTGTTTCCTTTTCAGTACTTGTAAACAACTGAAGAGGTTGTTCTTCAGTTGTTGTAGTATCAGTAGTTTTTTGTTTTTCAGTAGTTTAATAAGATGTTTAACACTTAGGAACATTTGTAAGAAGATGTCAGTTGTTGACATCTTCAGTAGTTGTTAAACATCAGTAGTTATAAAACGGTTACATGTCACTTTCAAGTGACATCAGCCTACGTCATTCTTTCCTTTATAAGGAAGGATGACTCACCTGTAATCGTGCCATTGAGGCCGACAATCTTAATGCAATATTCCTTTTGTCAGATATTTCTCTCTCTATAACAAAATTCTTTTATCGCTTTATATCGAATGTTCTTGCTTGAATTTGTCTAATTCTGAGCTATTCCGCTGCTATATCTGTTCAATCGATTAAACCAAGAGGCTGAGATCCTAACAAATGGTATCAGAGCAGGTTAATCATTGATCGATCTAACATTGATCATTGAAACTGTTCAATCGCTCTAAGTTTGATCGAATTAGCAAATTCGCAAGGATCTGTTATAGAGATTGAGAGTGTATCGCTTCTGGCCGTTTTATTTGAGGTTCTGTGTGGTTCTGAGCTAAATTTATTGTGATTTTACTTGAATCTGTCTGAATTTCCACAATGACTACTTCTTCGAATGATCCTTTCAATACTGGATCCTCTACCAAGCCTCCGATCTTGGTGAGGAATGAGTATAACATTTGGCAGAGAAGATTGCTCCATCACCTGTCTGTCAATAGCTCAGGTTGTTGGACATCTGTGGTACATGGACCACATAAGCCAATGGTGAATGATCCGGAAACAAACCAGTTGGTTCCAAAGAAGAAGGAGCAATACTCCGATGAGGACAAGAAGTTGTTTGAAATCGATGCAAAAGCCCATGGAATTTTGGCTATGGCTATTCCTAATGAGATTTACTCTGGGCTTCTGCATTGTGAGTCTGCTCATGACCTCTGGAAAGCCATCAAAGAACAATTTGGTGGTACTGATGAGGTTTTAGCAAACAACAGGGAAATCCTCGCCCAACAATATGAGACTTTCTCTCATAGAAAGGGTGAGACTCTGACTCAACAATTTGAGCGGTTTTCATGTTTAATCTCTGAATTGAAAATGGTTAAACATGAATATACCAGGAGTCAGATGAACCATAGATTCCTAAGATCACTGCCTGAGAGATGGAACACATATACCATTGTTCTACGCTCAAATGCTGATGTTGATCGCCTATCTCTCACCCAACTTCATGGGAACTGCTTACATTCGAGAGAGAGATAGAGCAGAAAAGGAAATTGGCTTCATCTGGCAAGCTTACTGAGGATTTTGTCCAAGGGAACACTGCCCTGATTGGACATCAAGAGTCAGAATATGCGTCATCTGAAAGCCAGTATGATGAGCATATTGATTTCTCTACAAACACTTCTGAGCCTGCCTTTGTGAGTGTTGATAGTTATTCTGCTGGTAGTAATAGTGACAATCTATGTTTCATCATGGATGATCTCAAGGGGATTGCTGATGATGACTTAGAAGAGATGGATATTTTGAGCCAAATGGCCTTGATAAATATCAGATCTCAGAAGTTCTACAAAAGAACTGGAAGGAAATTCCCAGGACTCTCTGGCAAAACCAAAGTTGGTTTTGACAAGAGTAAGTTGAAGTGCCATAAATGCCACAGGCTTGGACACTTTGCAAGAGAATGTAGATCATCTGGATCTAACTCTCCTGCACCTTTTGTGACTTTCCCTGGCAATAGTCAACAAAACAGAGGGCAACAACCTGTCAATTCTGGTTATCATCATCAACCACAATCTCCTGCATATTTTGTTCCACAGGGGCCAATGCCATATCCATACCCCTGCTATTACATGCCACAACCAGGCCAGGTTCAAGCACCCACTGCTCAGCAACCACATGCACTCCCTGAGCCTCAACCATCCCAATCTCATCAACCTAATCAACTTCAACACACAGCTTCTTCACACCAGGAGTTGTTGACTGGAGCAGCTTACCAGATGATTGTCTGGTAATGAACAACTGTTCTCAGGTGCTGGTCAACATGGTGGTGAGCATCCTTTTGGAAATCTAGCTCTCATGACTTTGGAATCCTCTGATGGATCATCCTCAAGTACCTCTTCAACACAGGTATCACAGGTATCCTCTGAGGCTAAGGCCAAATTATGTTCTGAAACTTGCATAGCAGCATTTGCCTCTATTAGAGAAGCAAATGTGGCTTTAATCAATAAAAATGTAGAGCTAGAACAAATAATTTCCAAAAATAAAGCTGAGTTTGAGTCTGTGCTGAAAGAGAAAACTGATGAGATTTATAAATTAAAATGCCAAATCTCTGATGATAAGGCTAGGGAGGATGTACTCTTAGAGAAGTACAAAGACCTCAAAGATACTCTTGCTGTCACCCAAGTAGAGTGTGATCGATGGGTACAATCTTGCAAGGGCTTTGAAATGCTTCTTAGTAAGCAAACAGCTTCCAATGTGAAGTTTGGAATTGGTTATAATCACACTGCTCCTCCTACAGATTTTGCTTCAAGAGCAGGAGTAGAATCTGATGGAGAAAGTAATGACCAATCCACCTCATCATGTGATTCACTACTTGATAAAGCACCATCAGTAGTTGAAGTCAGTAGTAATCCCTCTGTGAACCTATCAGCTGATATTGATGGTTCAACTGCTGACACTCACATGATCAATGAGTTGATCAACCCAAGTGTTATCCCTAGAAGTACTGAGGGTACTGGAGAGCAGGGGATAACATCTGGAGTTCAAATCCCAATAACTGACAGCACTAAAGAGAAGAAAACTGTCAGTAGGAAGGATTTGAAGCCTACTAAGGGAGTTGACAAGAAGGCAAAAAGTGCTTCTAAACTGCTGAAGAGCAAGTCTTCAGTAGTTTCATCTTCTTCAGTTGATGATCAACAGAAGATGAAGAAGAAACCATGTGAAATATGTGGTCTATTCAATCATCTCACAGATGATTGTTGGTACAAAAAGGGATCCAAACTCAAACAAAAGGAAAATTAAAGAAAACTTGGCTAAAATGAAAACTGAGTTTGAGTCCAAGTTTGTACCAGCAGCATCAAATCCTGTTACTCCTATGTCCAAAAAGAAATCTAAAAGGGAAGGAGTGCAACAGGCAATAGCTGAGGTTGCTCAAAAGAAGATGGTGCAACACAAGAACTCATCATCAAACACCAATACCAATGTGTCTGAAGAGCTGAAAGCTCTTTCCCAGAATCAGACACAGCTGGTAATGATGGTTCAACATCTGTTGGAAGAGTTAACCAACTTGATGGCCCTGTGTTGAAACCCCAGAAAAGGAGATCCAAGCCAAGGATTCCTCTTCTACACCATCTCCTTCACCTCAAGCTATTGTGCCCAATAAACCTGTTAGTTTACCATCTATTGATGAGACCAGGCCCAAAACCAAAAAGGTTTGGGTCTCCAAAACTAACTGATTGTTTATTAATGCAGGTTTCTTCAACATGCCAAAGTAGCATCTGGTATGTAGACAGTGGGGGATCTATGCATATGACTGGGAACAACTCACTTCTTAATGACTACTCTCCAGGAAGGAAGGGTTTTGTTTCCTTTGGCAATGATGCAAGAGGTTACATCATCGGAAGGGCTTTGTTTCCAATGGGGAAATAAGGTTTGATGATGTCAACCATGTGGAAAATCTCAAGTATAACCTCTTGAGTGTCAGTCAAATGTGTGACAAAGGCCATGTTGCCCTTTTCACAAGCCAGAACTGCAGGATTCTGTCATCCAAAGTTCTGAGTTTGATTGACAAGGTATTGGATGCTCACACTCTCCTGAAGGCCAACAGGACAGGAAGAGTGTATGCCTTAGATCTTTCCAAGAAAATAGATCTCAAAGGCCATCCTTGCCTATTTTCCAAGGCCTCTCCTCAAGAATCTAATCTATGGCATAGAAGGCTGGGACATGTTAACTTCAAGAACATGAATCAGCTGATACACCATAGTTTAGTAAGGGGAATGCCTATGAAGGAGTTCAAGTGTGAAAACAACTGCACTGCTTGTTTGAAAGGAAAACAGCACAAGGTTTCATTCCCACCTATTGAAGAACCAAAGTCCACTGCCTGCTTACAACTTCTTCACATGGATCTCTTTGGTCCTGTGAGAGTGATGAGCATGGCAAAGAAGAAATACTGTCTGGTAATTGTGGATGATTACTCCAGATTTGTATGGACTTTCTTTCTACATTCAAAGGATGAAGCTGCACAGAAGATCATAAACTTTGTGTTGTATGCTGAGAAGCAGTATTCCCTCTCAGTCAAGTGTATTAGAAGTGACAATGGAACAGAATTCAGGAACAATACACTTGATGAGTTCTACCTTTCCAAGGGAATAAAGAGGCAGTTTAGTATTCCAAGAACTCCTGAACAGAATGGAGTTGTGGAGAGAAAGAACAGGACCCTCATTGAAGCTGCAAGGTCTATGTTGGCTGATTCTGGACTGCCATTGACCTTTTGGGCTGAAGCTGTCAACACAGCATGCTATGTGCAGAATAGAGTGCTAATAAATCAGAGGTTGATGAAGACTCCATATGAAGTTCTACATCATTTGGCCCCTCTCATTTCATTCTTTAGAGCATTTGGGTGTCCCTGTTTCATTCTCAACACAAAGGATCAGCTCCAGAAATTTGATCCTAAGGTGGATGCAGGGTACTTTGTTGGTTATTCATCAACTTGCAAGGCATACAGAGTCTTCAACTGCAGAACAAAGATGGTTGAAGAGACTCTACATGTCAAGTTCAATGAATCTCCAAAGGACAAGATTCCACAAAGCCCTGTGGAGCTCTTTGATTTGGACATACTGCAATATGTTCCTTATCAATCTCCTGCTGTTGCTCCTGTCAACAGTTCACCACCTGGTGTTACTGCTGAAGATGATGATGATAGTAGTAATCACCTCTTCAGGTTTAGTGACCAACTGCCTGAGTCCTCTAAACCTGATGCTCCTGTAGCTCCAGCAGCACCATCCACAACAAATGCTGATGAGATTTCTGCATCCTCAACTTCATTTGAGTTGCCACCATCTTCATGGTTTCAAGAATCTGCATCAACATCTGCTGCTGCTGAAGGTCCTACAAACACTTGCACAGATTTGATTGTTTACCAAGAGCTGAAAAATCACCCAATGTCTCAAATCCTTGGTGATATCAATGCTGGTGTTTCAACCAGAAGCCAGTTGTCCAATTTCTGCTTCTATGCTCTCTTCATCAGTCAGCTAGAGCCAAAGAACTATCATGTAGCTTTGAGAGACAATGGATGGGTTGAAGCCATGCAGCTTGAGCTTCTTCAGTTCAAAAACAGCAAGTGTGGGAGCTTGTTCCTCTACCCCCAGGTAAGTGTGCAATAGGCACTAAATGGGTGTTTAGGAATAAAACTGATGAAAATGGGCTAATTGTTAAGAACAAGGCCAGACTGGTTGTGCAGGGGTTTGCACAAGAAGAAGGTATTGATTATGATGAAACCTTTGCCCCTGTAGCCAGACTGGAGGCAATTAGATTGTTTTTAGCCTATGCTGCACTCCACAATCTTAAAGTTTTTCAAATGGATGTCAAAAGTGCTTTTCTATATGGTAACATAAAAGAAGAAGTTTATGTGTGTCAACCACCAGGCTTTGAGGATAATAAGCACCCAGAATGGGTATATAAGCTTGATAAAGCTCTTTATGGGTTGAAACAAGCACCTAGAGCCTGGTATGAGACCTTATCAAACTTTCTTCTACAGAATAATTTCACTAGAGGCTCCATAGATAAAACTTTATTTATTAAGAAGGTGGATCAGCATAAGCTACTTGTTCAAATTTATGTTGATGATATTATATTTGCATCCTCTGATCCCCAATTGTGTGAGGAATTCCAAAACTTAATGCAACAGAAGTTTGAAATGAGTGCAATGGGAGAATTACAGTTCTTTCTAGGTTTGCAAATCAAACAAAAAGCTGATGGAATTTTCATTCATCAGTCTAAATACACAAAAGATCTTTTGAATAAGTTTGATTTACAAAACTGTAAACCCTGTTCTACTCCCATGTGCAACACCACACAATTGGATGTTGATCAGAAAGGTAAAGATGTTGATGAAACTCTTTACAGATGTATGATTGGTTCCTTGATGTATTTAACAGCTTCTAGACCAGATATTATGTTTGCTACATGTGTTTGTGCTAGATTTCAGGCTGCACCTAAGGAGTCTCATCTGATTGCAGTCAAGAGGATCTTTAGATATCTGCAAGGTACACAATCTCTAGGCTTATGGTATTCCACTGGACATTCTTGCAAATTAGTTGCTTTCTCTGATAGTGACTATGCAGGGTGTAAGTTGACCAGGAAATCAACTTCTGGTGGATGTCAATTCCTAGGCAACTGTTTGATTTCTTGGCAGAGTAAGAAACAAATCTGTTGCTACATCCACTGCTGAAGCCGAGTACATTGCTGCTGCAAGTTGTACATCCCAAGTACTCTGGCTTCAGAATCAACTTTTGGATTATGGCATTACAGAGACTAAGACTCCATTATTAATGGATAGTGCTTCAGCTCTTTGCATTGTCAAAAATCCAGTCCAGCACTCTAGGACCAAACATATAGAAATTAGACATCATTTTATAAGAGATTGTTTTGAAAAGGGTCTAATTAATCCTATGTTTGTGCCTAGTGCTGATGAGCTTGCAGACATTTTTACTAAGCCTTTGGATAGTTCAACTTTCCACAACCTGGTGTTAAGGCTTGGTATGCTGCAGCTAGAATAAGTGACAACTACTGATGATCTCAGTAATTACTGATGATCATTGGTAACCATGTCACATATAAGTACTGATGAGTTATTTTACCCTCAGTAGTTTTTATAACTACTGAAGGCTAAATGCTTTAAGTACTGTACTTTATCTGTTCTAAACTACTGATGTAGTTACAACTACTGATGCATTACAACTACTGAAACAGTAGAACAATACTGATGTCCTATGAAACAACTGAAAACAGCAAAAAGGCTGATGAGTACGTGTTGAGGACAGTATGAAACAGCTGAAAGGCTATGAATTGACGACAACTACTGATGAGTACTCTCTCTTCAGTAGTTCACAAACTGCTGTTTCTTCTATAAACAACTGAAGCAATACCATGTCTTCAGTAGTTTCACAACTACTGATGACTAACACCAAGTCTTCAGTTGTTTACAACAACTGATGGCACAACCAGGGTCTTCAGTAGTTTCACAACTACTGATGACTAATACCAAGTCCTCAGTTGTTTCAACATCTGAAGTCCAACTTGTCTTCAGTATTTTTTTTAAAACTACTGATGCCTAAATCAGAGACTTCAGTTGTTTCAACGTCTGATTGTAAACACCATGTCTTCAGTTGTTTTATAACTGCTGACCACACCAATACCATCAGTCGTTTCAAACCTCTGAAAGTTAATACCACGTCATCAGTTGTTTCAAATACTGATGACTAACACCAAAACCTTCAGTCGTTTCATAACCCGTACCCTATATATATCTGATCCCTCTTTCAGAGTTTTTCATTCTTTCACGACCTAAAATTTCAAAAGCTCTGAAAATCTTTCACCTTCATTAATGGCGACCATGCAACTCAAGCCTCGACACAACTGTGTCGCGTACCTCACTAAATCGCCCTTCTGGACCAAATTCGATAATGCTATAGATCTTATGGTCCAATCACCACTGAAAACGGCCTTCCTCCTAAATCCAATCATTTATGCCGATTCGCTACATCAGTTTTGGACGAATGCAACTGTTAATGGAGAATCTATCCATTCGTCCATCAACTCTCATAAGGTGGTCATCTCTACTGCTACCATCCGCCAGATATTACTATTAGATGATGCTGCCTACCCTGTTGGATATCCTAAGCGCCAAATTGATCTTTCATTTGGACAACATGGATATCAAGGCGATCTTAGTGCTTCGACCATCCTGAAGAAACATTTTCCAGATGCTGAACGATTGATATTTCATATGGTAAATGTTTGCCTGGCCTCGAAGACTTCTTCTTGGGATCAACTGTCTTCCAGATGGCAACAGGTACTGTTCTCTATCCTTGAACAAGAACCACTAAACTTTTCTGAAATAATTTTTCTTGAAATCAAGGATATGGCCACAAAACCACTTTCTAACCGTTGGATACTATATCCTCGGTTTATAATGGCCATAATAGAGAATCAGCTTTATGCTGAGGGACTAGTTGGTCTGGGAGTCCCTGCTTTGGCTGTATTGCCGGAGGTATACTCCCGACACAACACTGACCAAACTCTTAAACAGGCTGCCAAGCTGCGCAAACCCACGCAGCTGGAACCCACAGCCTCCACTTCCACATCCAAAGTCCCCTCCAAACCCACAAGAAGAAGCCTAAGAAGGCTACTCAGGGAGTTGAGTCCCCTGAGGATGCTCCTGCTGCACCAAAGCAGGTTATCTCTACTGGAAATAACCCCCCAGTAGAGACTATGACTCCACCAACCGAAGCCGCTCAGGTTTCCTCTCAAAAGGAACCTGATGCAACCACTCAAAGGGAAGCCACACTGCTGGGATCCTCCTCACTTGAGGGGATTACCATTGAAGAGCACCACTCGCCGGGTGCACACTGCTTCCACACCCTCTCCTGATGCAACCGCCCCTCAAAGCCCTACAATATTGTTGCAAAAGTGCTGACGCAGTTGCATTCCTCACCCCCCACCCAGACACCAATCACTACTGGGATAACCTCAACACCTGAGGGGGAGGATCACAATGCTTCTGTCAACCCACAGCACAGGGGTTATCATGTTCCATCTCCTGGTGTAGACAAGGAGGTGCGACCTTCTGGTGAGGCTGCCACTGCCTCTGACTCAGCAAATGACCAGGTGCAGTTGGTAACATCTCTAAGACCTCACCAGCGGCAACAGCTGATGAAGGACATAGTCCTGAGGCTGGAAGTCCCCAGAACCAAGAACAAGGGGCACATGCTATAATTGATCTACACTCAAGGCATGTTAATCCTGACTCTGTCAGGAGGTCAGGTGATTCAGTATCAACTGATGATGACCTGAGCTTCTTCTATGATGTAGTTGCTCAAAACACCATCCTAGAGGATGAGGTTAGCAGACTCAAAGAGCTGCTGGCCAAGATGTCTCAGGATGAAAGTCCATCTGCCACCACAATACACCCACAGATGGCACCTTCTTCTGAAGGTCCCCTAAACACTGAGCCAATACATACTTCCAAGCCACCAGCCTCTGCTTTTGGCACTGATTCTCAGGAACAGAACCATCCTGATCAATCAGTTGCTAACCTTCAAAAATCCCTACCTCTCATCACTCCCATGATCACAGATATAGTGATCAAAGCCATTGATGAGAGGCTTCCTACAATAATACACCCCTGGTGGAGGAGTTGGTGACCAAATCACTTTCTACTGCTCAAACCCTTGCACCCAATGCAACCAAAAAGGGGGAGAGTCAGTCAGTTAAAGGAAAAAGGAAGAGGACAGATGGGGAGAAGGAGAAAGAATCAGAGAAGGTAAATGAGAAGGAGTTGGCTGTTATAAGTGTGGAGGAGACTGAGTTTGATCATGAGAAGGAGAAGGAGAGTGAGAAGAGCTGAAGTGAATGAAAGTCAAAAAGACTTTCATGTCACATATCAAAAGAGGAAAGGAGAGTCTGAGAAGGAGAAGGAGCTGAATGATATGGTGAAAGAAGCTGATGCCAACCATAACCGTTCAATGGATAAAATCATTGATCAGTTATATAGGCAGGGTTTTGACATCCAACAACTAGACTCCGAGATCAGAAGGTTGGAGACAGAGGAGATCAACTCAAGATGGGCTAGTTATGATGCCTTAGAAAGAGAAAGGCTGGAGATAATGATTAGATTTGTAGCCAAATACTTGGGAAGATCTCTGATAGAAATAAGGGCCTGGACCAGGGACAACATCTTGGCAATAACCACCAAGATTTGTTCGTCTGAAGCATACTCCAAGGGTTTAGTGATTGAGGCATTAAATGAAGCTGGGGTTGGGAACCGAAAAGAACTGACAAAATTTACTAAAGCCTCCCTTACAGCCAAAATGCTAAAACAGTCTGAAAAGCCTCTATCCTCAAAATCACTACCTCCACAACCCACTAAAACAACCCCTTTACCCTCTAAACCAACCATCCAACCCACAAAACCAAATCCTTTACCCCCAAAACCCACTGCCAGTGATGTACCTAGACAAAAGAAAAGAAAGGTACTGAGGGCTGATGAAGAAGAAGAGGAGGATGAAGACAGACTGCCACTCTCTGCAGTTATCACTTTGCCTAAGGCTAATCCAATGTCCATCACTCCTGCTTCTCAAATGCATGCTGTGATGATAAAGATTGAAGAGGAACAGATGCAAAGACATGATGAGAAATGCTGAAAAGCATTGACAAAGCATATGCCACATCCTCTTCAATGATTAGCATGAAGAAAGAAGTCTTAAGATTGTACACCCTTGCTAATACCTTTCAATACCAAAGGGAAAAAGTAAGGATATGGCCTGATCCTAGGGTGGCACACAGGATTGTCAAGAAGAAATTCCTTCAAAATACAAGGGCGAGTGAAGAGGGTTGTCGACGAAGACATCACTGTGGTTCTTGTAGTGTCCCCCTGGGAAATTGTAGAAGAGTTCAAGAAAGCTTATGAAGCCAAACAACCACCCCAAAAGATGTTGGAGAATAAAATCATAAAGAAGGATTGGTTTACAAAAGACTTGAAAACTTCAAACAAGATGAGCTCAACCTGCTCTTAGAAGGGACTCATCCAGATGAGTTTGCTTACAGACAAATAACCACGGTTGAGCTCAAGAATGGAAAACAGGCCAAGTACATCTCTGAAGTGTATGGCCGAGAAGGATTGTTTGATGGTGTGCCAGGTGCTGACAATGGATGAGCAGATCATGTTTCTAAGGGCTTACACCAGGGAATCCTATAGGCTGATACACGGGAAGTAGATCTCATGGTTGGGGTAACAGCTCAGTGTCCAAGTCCCCAATACAGAGCTCCCAACCATATCATGCAAAACAGATCATCAGAGACTTCTTCCCAGGCCGGTGCTGAAAAAGGGTCACTTCTCATCTGATCAAGAGGATAAAAAGACCAATCTATCTGCCAAAATAAGTGGGACTCGTCAATAACTTAGAGGTTTTGGCTGCATTGGTTCAGGGGGAGTTTGTTGGACCAAAAGAACCAATGAGCCTGATCAGAGAAACCTCTAAGTCCCACAGGACATCACAACAGCTGAAGAAGACCTGATCAGCTGTTCTACAAAGTCTGAAGAATACAACTGCTGAAGTATTTCTGAAGTACTGAAGACAAAGACTGAAGATAAAGTCTGAAGACTTCAACAAGTACTGAAGACAAAGACTGAAGATCAACAGCTGAAAGACAAAGTTTGATGTTCAAGTACTGAAGACATCAGCTGATGCTAACAGCTGATGACAACAGCTGAAGAGGGCTTCTTCAGTTGTTGTGATGGTTTTTCTTCATCAGTAGTTTTTTTCCTTTCAGTAGTTTGTTTACTTTTCAGTAGTTTTGTTTCCTTTTCAGTACTTGTAAACAACTGAAGAGGTTGTTCTTCAGTTGTTGTAGTATCAGTAGTTTTATGTTTTTCAGTAGTTGTAAATAAGATGTTTAACACTTAGGAACATTTGTAAGAAGATGTCAGTTGTTGACATCTTCAGTAGTTGTTAAACATCAGTAGTTATAAAACGGTTACATGTCACTTTCAAGTGACATCAGCCTACGTCATTCTTTCCTTTATAAGAAGGATGACTCACCTGTAATCGTGCCATTGAGGCCGACAATCTTAATGCAATATTCCTTTTGTCAGATATTCTCTCTCTATAACAAAATTCTTTTATCGCTTTATATCGAATGTTCTTGCTTGAATTTGTCTAATTCTGAGCTATTCCGCTGCTATATCTGTTCAATCGATTAAACCAAGAGGCTGAGATCCTAACAAAGATCAGATAATTGCACATGTGCATTTCCAAGTATCTAAGCTGTTTACAATTATAAGTTTATAAAGTTAACATGTTTCAATCACCCCAAAAGGTGTGAGATCAAGTAAAAATGGGGTATGGAGAACTCACTTGATATATATGGTGAATGATAAAGACTTAACCGAGGCTCCAAAGATTTCTTTACAAGTTACCTAAATGTAGATTTCAAGATTAAGTTCACTATAAGATTATCAATTAACATGAACCAGAGGTTTTTTATTGGATTTGGGTTTAAATAATTTAGTAAAATAATGAACGTTTATGTTTTGGTTTAATAACGATGATATAAGCAATTAGACCCAGAATAATTAAAAAAGATTCAACAATTGAACTCTTGATTTAATAGAAATTAAGTATAATGTGGGAAAGAAGAATTAATTTAATAACAATTATTTAAAACTTGATAAGGTGATTAATTGAATACTTATTAAATGACTTTGAAATTATTTAAAATTATTTTGTAGAGTTTTACTTTTAAATAATTTATTATAAAGATCTTACAATAAAAACTTTAAGAATAAAGTATAATTGTTGTTTTATAAGTTTCAAAAGTTTATTAAAAGTTTAAAAATAGATTTATTAACTATTTTGAATAACATGGTTAAATAAAACATTGAATATAATTATTTATATAATTATTTAAATAATCATTTGTATAATTAATTATTTAAAGTATTTGTTAATGTATTTTAAAGTGTTTTGAAATAATCTAAATTGAGCTATAATATATTTATAACATATAAATGACTTAATTATGTTTTTATAACTTTTTTTTCTTTAAAAAGTAATTAAATTTAAGAATTATAAGTTTTAAAATATTTAAAAATTAACTTAATAATTTCTTAATATTTTCATTAACAAAAAAATATATTAATATTTTATGCAAATTAAAATGATTAAAATCCAATAGTTAAAAAGGTTTGAGGGTCCCCAGGTTCGAACCCGGATCCCTTGTGTGGGAGTTGATGGTTGTAACCGGTTGGGCAGAAGCCCAAATCTGGTTAAATGCTCAATTAAAAGTTTAAAAATAGTAATTACAAATTCCCCCAAATTACTCAAGAACCCTAGATTTGCAATTGTTCCAAATTGAACCCCAATTAGTTATTGTTGATAAAATCGAACACAGGGCATTTGTTTCCCCCTTGAAATCGAGTAGAAGGATGTGTTTAATTACCTGTTTTGAGTTGGAATGGGGATGAACTGATGCAAGTTTATGATGTTTTGATTTAATTCATCATTTGAAAAGCTTCATATGATAATGTTGATCGATTGCCCTCTGTCAATTTTGAGTAATGGAACCCAGAGGATGGACAACGGCTAAGTTGCATGTTCGGGAAGTATGTGCGATTCGTTGTGATGATTGAGCGTGTGTTAGGTGGAATTAAGTCTAGTTATAGCTTATTAATGGTTAAACGACGCTTAGGGTTCGATTGACTGTGTAATAATTAGGTTTTTGTGGTCGAACGGCTTTGAGGATTAATAGTGATCAGTTACAAGTTCAAGTGTCATTTTAACTCAAATTGATGTGCTTCCAATGTTCGAAACGGTTTCTAGCAATGATTAGCAACGATTAAGACATAAAGTTCTAAGGCCCCATTCCCGGGGCACCTCACAGTTGGTCATTCATCGCACATAAAACATTATAAAAAGTACATTTATTTTGCAGCAGAATTTTCTTTAATAACTAAAAAACGTGTCATTTCATTCATTTACAACATTTGTTTTCATCTCAAAACACAAAGACATGTCAAAATATGGATGCCAGCCTCGAAATGCTCCCAGTAGCTTATGCATCCATGCCTGCAACTCCTCAGCATCAACAAATACATGCCAACTATCATGCATATAAAAGTCAGCGACACTGAGTGAGTTCTAGTTTTTATAACAAAACATACTTTTCTTTCATTAATACCGTTCTTTTACTTTCTTTCAAAATCATACTACACTTTACATTCTTTCGTGATCATACATCATACGTATACATAGATAATATCGTTATTATCTTCATCTCATTCATTTCTTAGCTCATTACTCTTCATTACTCGAATCTTGTCTCATGAAATATCCTCGACTCATGCTCGAAAGCTGATGCTGTGCCGGGACCTGTACACAAACCCCCGACTCATGTCCGAAGACCGACACAGCATCGGGATACGCGACAAAGATCCCATATGAGTCAATAACAGGGATTGAACTCTATCCGAGTCTGTTGCAACACGAGGTCATTCACCTAATTATCTTGTCTCATGTAATACTCCCGACTCATGTCCGATGACTAATACTGTGCCGGGTCCTGATAAACAAACCCCCGACTCATGTTCGAAGACTGACACAGTACCGGAGTACGCGACACGGATCTCATCATCTGTTTGTCTCATGCAATACCCCTGATTCATGTCCGATGACTGATACTGTGTCGGGGCCTGATAAACAAACCCCCGACTCATGTCTGAAGACTGACACAGTACCAGGGTACGTGACACGGATCTCATTATCCGTCACTTTTATGTTCACCATTTATTATCTCATGTGTTCATTTCGTACTTTATCGTTATCTTTTACTTCATTACATAATACATTACGTTCGTTAATTTATTCGTTTATACATCACACCACGTAGAGTTATACATAATGTATTATAAAACATAATACGTATGTTTTGAAAACTCTTTGACGAAGAAAGATAACACATCACATGCACACATCAAGCATAAGTCATCACATCATAACAGGGCCTATCTCCCTATTTACCCCTTAAAACCACTTAGAAAATCCTAAGTCCAAATTGGGCGCTTAAGACATTCTAGGCGCATGAGCATAAAATTTCTAAGTGTAAAACAGTTTGGGCGCATGGGCACTATTTGGGCGCTTCTGCCCTGTTCAGGCGTTTTGCCACTATGCAGGCGCATGGCACCTGTTCAGGCGCATCAACACTTAGCCGTTTTGGCACTTGGGCGCATGGGCACTATTTAGGCGCATGGCCCACTCTTGGGTGCATGGCCAACACTTAGACGTCTGGCCAACATGCTAGGCGCATGGGCCAATGTTTAGACGCAAGGCCGACTCTTGGCGCATGGCGAACACTTAGGCGCATGGCCACTCATGCTAGGCGCATGGTCCACTGTTTAGGTGCATGAACCACTCTTGGCGCATCAGAACATTCTGAAATGTTTTCTATGCCACCAACATCACCCAATTATCATTTTATCACTACCCAAGCATAGATCTAAAATACAAAGGGCACCTAAGCATGCTAAACATCAACACTAACCCATAAACCAACTCTAAAACTACATACATACATACATCATTTCAAACATAAGGTTGTAGACCCATGGTTACTTGAAAAGATTCTCTTGGTATGTATAATAGCCCCAAACAAGTTGAAAATCAGTAAAAGAGGGGTTCTAGAAACTCACCTTGAGCCGCCTTTACCCTTCAAGTTCGAGACCCACCTTCAATTCAGCTCTTAAATCCCGAAAACAAACATTAGCCACAAAGAACTTCGGTCAAGAACTCGAAACCCAGTTGCAACCACGCTCATATGAGAGAAAACTCACCTTTGCAGCTACTTCTTCCTTTTTCTCTCTCTAGAACCGAGAGCTTTCTCTCTCTTCTTTCTTCTTTTCAGCCGAATGAAGATAGTGAAGAAGGATAGGCGACCATGCTCCTTTAAACCTTAAAAAAAAAGGTTTTATACTTTGTACACTTTATCCCCCTCCACTTGTGCTCATTATCTATTCTTTCTATTTACTTTTCTTTTCCTTCGTTTAAATAAAAATTCGGGGTGTCACAAAAGTTCGGGGGTTACATGCGATTTGGAGAGTCGCCGGGTGTTACCGAAGGTGGCCAGAAAATTAGGAGAAAGAGAAAGAAGATTTGGGTTTTTACGATTTTACACAATTAACCCCTGTAGTTTTAAAATCTTATCATTTTATGTAGGAAGCTTGTTAATTAAGTTTTCAAATTGACAAATAAACCCCCTTTATTAACTTTAAGTTTAACATCAAACTAACTTGGTAACTTTTATAACATTTATAAAACTTGTAAACTTTATAATTTGATTATTTATTATCAATAATTAAAATTTATAATTACTAATAAATCTTTATTCATTTTATAACTTTATAAGTTTTAATAAGTCTTTTCCATTTAATTATTTATTGTAAAATGATTATTCACTTTATAACTTTATGAAAACATTTGTTTATAAACCAAAAATTATTACAAGTTATTTAGGTGATTAACAAATAAATAATTCACAATATAAATTACAAATTTAATACATTTGATCCATTACAATTATTATAATAAACTTAAAATAATTTGATTTTTAACTTGGAAAAAAAATAGCGGATGTTACATGTAAGGCCCCGTTCCTAGAAACCTTACAGTTGGTCAATCATAGCAATTAAAATATTAAACATTATAATTATACAATCTTAAGCAGCAAAAATAATTTATCAAAAACCATTCATTCATTTAAATCACTGTGGTGAGCAATACAACACTGTTTAACTTATTACAAAAGTATTGTTTTACTGTATTACAAAACAACAACAACATAAAGCACGAATGGATGTCAATCTTTCTCTGTCGAGTAGCTTCACCCTCGTGCCATCCTCAGCAATAATTACCTGCCAACTGAAAATGTATAAAAGTCAGTGTTGCTGAGTGAGCTCTAGTTTTATAAGTAATAAAATACTTTCTATATGTTGTATAAGAAAATACTCTTTTATGAAAAATACAACTCTGTACTGTATATGCGAGCACGCATCAACTATATGAACAGATACTGTTCAATCTCTTTACTGTATGCATTGTTTACTCTGCATTATTTTATATTTATCTTTCACTGTCTATGTGGACCAATGAGCAATACCCCAACTATGTGCACGATGGAAAACGGGTGATGGGCCATCTATATCCCTCGAAAGGGTCAACTGTATCCCCCAAAAGGGTTCTGTGTACAAGGCCGACCCAATCACCCAGGGTACGCTACAAGGGTCCTGCCAATCTCAATTGATTGGCCCTGTGTGCACAATAGGGTAGCTAACCCGTAACACAGTTGAGCTAACGATAACACGGCCGTGTCCCTCCTATGAGCTTGCAAGACTTGTTAACATTTTATTAATGCTCCTCTTCTTTTCTTTATTGCTCTTTTGCTTTATTATTACTAGATACTTTAGGTTACCATAATAACATACCACATAAAGTCACATATTATAAGTAATAATAATAATAATAATAAGGAACATCATATGTAATCATATCATGCATGGAACATCATCATTATTCAGCCCTAGTCAACTCTGGTCAAAACCCTAAGGCACGGACTCCTAGAAAACTCTGTAAAATTTTCTAAGTGTTAGGCGCATGGGAACTATTTAGGCGCATGAGCCCTATTTGGGTGTTCACCACTATGCAGGCGCATCAGCCAACACTTAAATCATTTTATCACTTAGGCGCATGAACTATTCAGGCGCATGGGCACTATTTGTGCATATGAACACTTAGACGCATGGGTAATTCGGACACATGGACACTTAGGCGCATGAGCCACTTGGGTGCATGGGCACTATTGGGGCGCATGGCCTTACACTTAGTCATCCGGCTAACATTTCTAGGCGCATGGGCCACTGTTCAGGCGCATGGGCTATACTTAAACATTTCTAAGGTAATCTTAGGCGCATGGGTTACTATTTAGGCGCATGGGCTACACTTAAATCTTTCTAAGGCATTTTCAGATGTATGAACCTCTTATGTAACTTGTTCTTAGCATGTTTTCATACCCATTCATCAAACCCATCTGTTCTAAGCTTAACATGACTATTCTAAGCATGAACAACCTATAAACATTCAAGAATTTAACATTTAACAAGCACAATACATACGGGTAACATACATAAACTTTGCAAAAATATTTTAATACATTTCAGCCCCAAAGATAGTTTAAAACAAGAACCGGGGTCTAGAACTCACCTTGTGCAACTTGGGTGTTTTCTTCCTTTCTAACCCGCTTGCAATGAGTTCAAACACCTAAAACGACACAACACACACACACAGGAGCACAAATACAACACATAAGCACATAATCACATAACCGGGATAAAACTCGTCATAAACACATAAAACCACGAATTCTTACCTTGAATTCGATTCCTCTTCTTCTTCTTCTACAAAATCGAGAGTTCCTCTGCTCTCTCTCTAAAATCGAAGAAGATGATGATGTGAAATGAGGGTGGGCGGCCATGCCCACCTTTACACCAACTTTTCAAAAATTTGTCCTTTTGGACACCTTTGGTCCCTCCACTTGGACCTTATAGCTTTTCTTTTCTTTTTATTCTTCATTTCATGTCTTTTTAAATAACCAGGTGTTACAAGTCCACCCCCCTTATATAGGTTTCGTCCCCGAAACCTGTTATTCCTCAAACAGATGAGGATAATGCTGCCTCATCTCTTCCTCAGTCTCCCATGTAGACTCGGATCCCTTCCTGTGCTTCCACTGTACATGCACAAGAGTGACAGGATCAGCGATCACACGTTTGATGTATTAGGATTCAAAGCAGCGGAATATGAACACGAATTAGACAAATTGTAGCAAGCAATCGACATTTGTATTCATTAAGATTGCATACGGTTATAGGGAGAGAATATATGTTTCTGATTTCAAGGAATGTTTATAGATGTAGAATATTTCCAATCAAATCATTCATTACATTCCATTCATTCATACTGTTACAATAGGTTGTCACTCCTTATATAGAGTGCAACAATCACTGCTGTTATCACGAAATGACAACTGGCAGATCAAATACAAAAATAACAAACTCTTAACAAACTACTGAAATGTTCACAACTACTGAGAACATATCAGAGTGTTAAGTACAAAATATAAAACTACTGAAACTACAACGACTGAAGAACAAGCTCTTCAGTCGTTTTACAAAACTACTGAAACATAAAAATATAAAACTACTGATATCACAACTACTGAAGAAGTACTCTTCAGCAGTTGTGACAAACTACTGAGGCTTCAGTACTTGATCTTCAGACTTTGACCTTCAGGTGTTTCATCAGCTGATGACTTCAGTAGATACCATCAGCTGATGTCTTCAGTCTTTGTCTTCAGACTTTGTACATCAGTTGTTGATCTTCAGTACTTGTAAACTCTTCAGCTGTTGTACTTCAGTACTTTGGTCTTTCAGCTTCAGCACTTGTGTTCTTCAGCTGTTGTACTTCAGTACTTTAGTTCTTCAGCTGTTGAAGTCTTCAGCACTTGATCTTCAGCTGTTGAGGTCTTCAGCACTTGTCAAACTGCTGATGAGTCTTTCAGCAGTTGTTGTGATACCATGTGGGACTTAGAGGTTTTCTGATCTTGGCTCATTGGTTCTTTTGGTCCAACAAACCCCCCTAAACCAATGCAGCCAAAACCTCTAACTTATTTATTATCCCACTTATTGATGGCAAAATGTTGGTCTTTTCCTTCTTGATCAGTAGAGAAGATGACCCATGTAAGCTCCGGCCTGGGAAGAAATCTCAAATATTTGTTTGGCAGAGTATGAATGGGAACTCTGTTTTGGGGAACTGGACACAGAGTTGTTATCCCATTCATGAGATTTACTTCCCCATAATGAGCATGTATGACTCACGAACATAGGCCTCAAGGAGAACAACTTGTTCCTCCTGAGAGAGTTCTTCTACTCCTCCTTCGAAGAAGAACTCTGGACCATAGTACTCTGATAAGTACTTCATGGTCCTGCCATTTTTCAGCTCCACCGTAGTTATCTCCCTATATACAAATTCATCTGGATGGTTGCCTTCAAGGAGTAACTGGAGCTCATTCTTCTGGATGTCTTCAAGCTTCTTATATAGCAACCCCTTCTTGATCATCTTGTTTTCTAGTAAAGCTTGAGGGGTCTTCTTTGCTTGGTGAGCTTTCTTGAATTCATCAATGATTTCCCAGGGTGAGACTACAACGGCCAACATGATGGTAGACTCTATTGTTTTCCGTACCTGGCCGTTGTATCTGTGTGGGATAGTTCTTTTATGGATTCTAGAACTCACCCTGGGGTCTGGCCATACTCTCACTCTCTCCTTCTGATATTGAAAGGTGTGCCTGAGAGTGTACAGCCTTTGAGCATGCCCTTTCATGGCTTGAATAGATGATGACTGAGGGAATTCCTTGTCAACCATCTTCAACAGTTGCTCATCGTGCTGTTTCTGCTGTTCTTCTTCTTCTATCTTGACTCTGACCATTTCCCTTTGAGAGTCAGATGTGATCATGGGTTGACTTTGGGGTTTTGGTAGCTTCAGAACAGCAGAGAGTGGCAGACTATCATCTTCATCCTCTTCTTCTTCTACTTCCATCCTCAGCACCCGTCTCCTCCTTCTGGGTACATCACTGGATGATGGTTGTGTTGGTGAAGGATTGGTGTTGTGAGGATTTGGTTTTGAAGAATGAGGATGTTTGGATTTTGGCTTAGAGACTGGGTGGGAGATTTGAGGGATAGGATCTGTTTGAGTGGGTGGAAGGGAAGGTTGATCCAGCATCTTTGTAGTTAGCTTCGCCTTTGTGAGTTTAGCCATCTCTAACCTTTACCAGCCCCGGCCTCATCAAGGGCTTCCACAATAATCCCTTTGTTGAATTGCTCAGACAGACAGATTCTGGTGGCTATAGCCAGAATGCTGTCCCTGGTCCATGCGCGAATCTCCACTAATGATCTTCCTAGATATTTTGCAATGAAGCGGATCATTATTTCCAATCTCTCTTTCTCAAGAGCATCATACCCTGCCCATCGGGTTTGTATCTCTTGTACTTCCAGCCTTCTAATCTCACTATCCAGAGTGTGGCTGTGTCAAACCCCTGCCTGAAGAGTTGTTCAATTATTTTATCCATGGATCGGCTGTGTGTAGTGTCAGCTTCTTTGACCAGCTCCTCCAAGGATTTGTCTTCAGCAGTGTGATCATCAGCACTTCTCTTTCGCTTGTAAGTGAGCAGAGGCTGCTTTTCTTTCTCCTCCTCTTGGGCTTGCTTCTCTTCCTTCTTCTCCTCTGTTCTTTTCCTCTTCTTTTCTTTCACTGCAGTATTCTCCCCCTTTTTGGTTGCATTGGAGAGAGGGGTTTGTACCGCAGAAAGAGTCTTTTGGACAGCAGCATCCACCAAGGGCTGTAAAGTTGAGGAAAGCCTCTCATCAATGGCTTTAGTTACAATATCAGTTATTATGGGTGTGATGAGAGGGAGGGAAGTTTGAAGTGCAGCACCTATTTGCTCAGGAGGGTTCTGTTCCTGAGAAGTAGGGCCTGAAGCAGAGGCAGGTGGTTGAGTGTGGAGTGGCTCAGTGTTTGGGGAACCTTCAAGTGAAGGTGCCATCTGTGGGTGGGTGGAGGCAGATGGTCTTTCTCCTTGTGAGAGTTGGTCAAGTAGGTTTTGCAGTCTACTGACTTTCTCTTCAAGGATTGTGTTCTGGGCAAGAACATCATAGAAGAAGCCCAGGTCATCATCAGCCGAAGCTGAATCATCTGACCTCCTGCTTAGAGCAGGATTTACATGCACTGGGTGTAGACCAGTTGATGCATGTGCCCCTTGTGCTTGGTACTGGGGACTTCCAGCCTCAGGACATTGTCCATCATCAGCTGTTGCCTCTAGTGAGGTCTTAGCAATATTACCAGCCCCACTCTGATCATGTGCTGAGTCAGAGGAGGTGGCAGCCTCACTAGATATTCTAAGCTCCTTGTCTACACCAGGAGATAGAAGTGGTAAACCCCTGTGCTGTGGGTTCTCAAGTGCACTGTGGTCCTCCCCCTCAATTGTAGAGGTATTCCCAGTAGTAAGTGGGTTCTGGGGAGGGGGTGAGGAGTGCAGTTGAGTCAGCACTTGTGCAACTATTAAAGTTGGGCTGTGAGGGGCGTTTGTTTGGGGTGAAGGGATAGAAGCAGTGTGCACCCGGGGAGGTTGGTGCTCTTCAATGGCAATCCCCTCAAGTGAGGAGATCCCAGATATGTAGGTACCCCTTTTGTGGTTGCTGTAGGCTCCTGTTGGGAGGAGGCCTGAGCGGCTCTGGCTGGAAGAGTCATTGTATCACTAGGGGGTTTGGACTAGTGGATATATCCTGCATTTGTGTTGCAGGGGCAACCTCAGGGGACTCAATTCCCTGAGTAGCCTTTTGGGTTTCTTTTTGGTGGGTTTGGTGGGGACTTGGATTTGGAGGTGGTGGCTGTGGGTTCCAGCTGCGTGGGTTTTCGCAGCTTGGCAGCCATTTTGAGTGTCCGGTCAGAGTTGTGCCGGGAGTATACTTCCGGCAGAACAGCCGTAGCAGGGACTCCCAAGCCAACAAGTCCCTCAGCATTAAGCTGGTTTGTAATGATGGCCATTATGAACCGTGGATATAGTATCCAACGTTGGCCGTTAGTTTTTGAGCCATATCCTTGAGCTTTAAAAATATTATTTCTGAAAAATTTAGTGGTTGTTGCTCAAGAATAGAATACATTACCTGCTGCCATTTTGTCGACATTTGATCCCAAGACGATGTCTTAGGGGCCAAACATACATTCACCATGTGAAAAATCAGGCGCTCAGCGTCATTAAAATGTTTCTTCATGATAGTGGAGGCACTGAGATCGCCTTGATATCCATGTTGAGCAAAGGATAGATCTATGGTGCCCTTTGGATATCCAGCAGGAGAACTAGCATCATTCAGTTGAAGATTTGGCAGATTGTTGCAGGAGTGATGACTACTTCTTTGTTGTTTACGACCGACTGGAGGATGTGTGTTGTTCTCCCCAGTGGTTACAGTAACGTTCAGCCAAAATTGGTTCAAGGATTCGGCATGTAGTATGAATTCAGAAGAATGCCGTGTTGTATTGGGACAAACCATAAGATCGATAGTAGTATCGAACTTAGTCCAGATAGGCGATTTGGTGAGGTAGGCAACACAGTTGTGTCGCGGTTTAATTTGCATGGACGCCATGGAGAAAGGAAGATTTTGGAGAGGAACGTTAGGTTTGAAGAAGATGAAGCATTGAGAGCTAGGTTAGGGGTATTTATAGGGTACGGGTAAGGAAACGACTGAAGGATGTGGTGTTAGTCATCAGTAGTTTTAAACCACTTTGACATGGTATTATCCTTTCAGACGTTGAAACAGCTGAAGTCGTGGTGTTAGGCATCAGTAGTTAGAAAACTACTGAAGACCGTGGTTTTGACTTCAGATGATTGAAACAACTAAGGACTTGGTGTTTGTCATCAGTAGTTATGAAACTACTGAAGACAGTGGTTTTGTCATCAGCTTTGTAAACAACTGAAGACTTGGTATTAGTCATCAGTAGTTATAAAACTACTGAAGACATGGTTTTGCTTCAGTTGTTTAGAATGAAACAGCAGTTGTACAAACCTGAAGAGAATTTCTCATCAGCTGTTTTCGTCAATTCTTAGCTTGTCAGCTGTTTCATACTGTCCTCAACACATTCATCAGTCCTTTTTAGCTGATTTCAGTTGTTTCATAAGACTCAGTACTTATCTGTTTGTACTGACTGCAGTAGTTGTAGCTGCATCAGTAGTTGTAACTACATCAGTAGTTTAGAACAGATGAAGTACTTCAGTACTTGTGAGACATTTAGCCTTCAGTAGTTATAAAAACTGCTGAGGGTAAAAGAGCTCATCAGTACTTATATGTGACATAGTTATTAATGATCATCAGTACTTATTACTAAGATCATTAGTAGTTGTCACTTATTCTAGCTGCAGCATACCAACCCTTAACACCAGGTTTTGGAAAGTTGAACTATCCAAAGGCTTAGTAAAAATGTCTCAAGCTCATCAGCACTAGGCACAAACTTAGGATCAATCAGACCTTTTTCAAAACAATCCCTTATAAAATGATGTCTGATCTCTATATGTCCTGATCTCTAATGCCATAATCCAGAAGTTTGGTTTTGACCAGAGTACTTGCAGCAGCAATGTACCTGCTTCAGCAGTTGATGTAGCAACTGAGGTCTGTTTCTTGCTCTCTGCCAAGAAATCAAGCAGTTGCCTAGGAATTGACATCCACCAGAAGTTGATTTCCTGGTCAACTTACACCCTGCATAGTCACTGTCAGAAAAAGCAACTAATTTACCAGAATGTCCAGTGGAATACCATAAACCTAGAGATGGAGTGCCTTGCAGATATCTAAAGATCCTCTTGACTGCAATCAGATGAGACTCTTTAGGTGCAGCCTGAAATCTAGCACAAACACATGTAGCAAACATAATATCTGGTCTAGAAGCTGTTAAATACATCAAGGACCCAATCATACATCTGTAAAGTGTTTCATCAACCACTTTACCTTTCTGATCTGTATCCAGTTGTGTGGTGCTGCACATGGGGGTAGAACAGGGCTTACAGTTTTGTAATCAAACTTTTGCAAAAGTTCTTTTGTGTATTTGGACTGATGAATGAAAATTCCATCAGCCTTTTGTTGATTTGCAACCCCAGAAAGAACTGTAATTCTCCCTGGCACTCATTTCAAACTTCTGTGCATCAACTTTGTAAAGGCATCACACAACTTTGGATCAGAGGATGCAAATGATATCATCTACATAAATTTGAACAAGTATTATGCTGCCCAGCTTTCTTAATGAATAAAGTCTTATCTATGGAGCCTCTAGTGAAATTGTTTTCAGAAGAAAGTTGATAATGTCTCATACCAGCTCTGGGAGCTTGTTTTAACCATAAAGAGCCTTATCAAGTATACACCCAGTTAGGATGTTATTGTCCTCAAAACCTGGGGTTGACATACATAAACCTTTCTTAATTTTTCCATACAAAAATGCACTTTTGACATCCATTTGAAAAACTTTAAGGTTTTGATAAGCAGCATAAGCTAAAAACATCGAATTGCTTCCAGTCTGGCTACAGGGGCAAAGGTTTCATCATAATCAATACCTTCTTCTTGTGCAAACCCCTGAACAACCAGTCTGGCCTTGTTCTTAACAATAAGCCCATTTTCATCAGTTTTGTTCCTAAACACCCATTTAGTGCCTATTGCACACTTACCTGGAGGTAGAGGAACCAGTTCCCACACTTGCTGTTTCTTGAACTGAAGAAGCTCAAGCTGCATGGCATCAACCCATCCATTGTCCTTTAAAGCAATGTGATAATTCTTGGCTCTTGTTGACTGATGAAGAGAGCATAGAAGCAGAAATTTGACAATTGACTTCTTGTTGAAACTCCAGCAGTGATATCACCAATGATTTGAGACATAGGGTGATTCTTCAGATCTTGATACACAATGAGATCTGTGCAAGTGTTTGTAGCAGGCTCAGTAGCAATAGATGGTGATGGTGAATCATTTCCTTGAAACCAATCAGTGGATGGTAATTCAAAGGAAGTTGAAGACGAAGAGATCTCATCAGCATTTGTTGTGGATGGTGCTACTGGAGCTACAGGAATATCAGGTCTAGCTGAGTCAGGCAGCTGATCACTAAACCTGAAGAGGTGAGTACTGCAATCATCATCATCATCAGCAGTACCACCAGGTGGTGATCTGTTGTCAGGAGCAACAGCAGGAGTTTGATGAGGAACATATTGCAGTATGTCCAAATCAAATAACTCCACAGGGCTTTGTGGAATCTTGTCCTTGGAGATTCATTGAACTTAACATGTAGAGTTTCTTCAACCATCTTTGTTCTGCAGTTGAAGACTCTGTATGCTTTGCAAGTAGATGAATACCCAACAAAGTACCTGCATCCACCTTAGGATCAATTTATGGAGTTGATCCTTTGTGTTGAGAATAAAACAGGGACACCCAAATGCTTTGAAAAATGAATCAGAGGAGCCAAATGATGGAGGACTTCATATGGAGTCTTCATCAACCTCTGATTTACTAAAACTCTATTTTGCACATAGCAAGCTGTGTTGACAGCTTCAGCCCAAAAGGTTAGTGGCAAACCTGAGTCAGCCAGCATGGACCTTGCAGCTTCAGTGAGGGTCCTGTTCTTTCTCTCCACTACTCTATTTTGTTCTGGAGTCCTTGGAATGCTGAATGCCTTTTGATTCCCTTTGAAAGATAGAAGTCATCAAGTGTATGATTTCTGAACTCAGTTCCATTGTCACTCCTAATACACTTGACTGGAAGGGAATACTGTTTCTCAATATACAACACAAAGTGAATAATCTTCTGGCAGCCTCATCCTTTGAAGTAGAAAGAAAGTCCATACAAATCTGGAGTAATCATCCACAATTACCAGACAGTATTTCTTCTTTGCCATGCTCATTACTTTCACAGGACCAAATAGATCCATATGCAGTAATTGCAAGCAGGCAGTGGACTTAGACATTTCAATAGGAGGGAATGAGACTTTGTGCTGTTTTCCTCTTAAACATGCAGTGCAGGTTTCATCACAGTGGAACTCCTTTATTGGTAAGCCTCTGACTAAACTATTGTGGGTAAGCTGATTCATGTTTTTGAGATTAACATGACCCAGCCTCCTGTGCCACCGTTTAGATTCTTGAGAAGAGGCTTTGGAAAATAGGCAAGGATTCCTTTGTGATCTATCTTCTTAGAAAGATCTAAGGCATACACTCTTTCTGTCCTGTTGGTGCAGGAGAGTATGATCATCCAACACCTTGTCAATCAAGTGTAAAACTTTGGATGACAGAATCCTACAGTTTTGACTGGTGAAAAGGGCAACATGGCCTTTATCACACATTTGACTGACACTCAAGAGATTGTACTTGAGATTTTCCACATGATTAACATCATCAAATTTGATTTCTCCATTGGAGACAAAGCCCTTACCGATGATGTAACCCCTAGCATCATTGCCAAAAGAGACAAATCCCTTCTTTCCTTGAGAGTAGTCATGAAGAAGAGAGCTGTTCCCAGTCATGTGCATAGATCCCCCACTATCTACATACCAGATGCTACTTTGGCATGTTGAAGATCCCTGCAATAATAAACAATAGTTAGTTTTAAAGACCCAAACCTTTTTGGTTTTGGGCCTGGTCTCATCAATAGATGGTAAACTAACAGGTTATTTGAAACAACGGCCTGAGAGGAAGAAGATGGTAGAAGAGGAGTCCTTTGGCTTGGACCTCCTTTTCTGTGGTTTCAACATAGGAATCTAGTTGGTTAACTCTACCAACAGATGTGAAACCATCATAACCAGCTGTGTCTGATTTTGTGATAAAGCTTTCAGCTCATAGACACATTGCTAGTGGAGTTTGATAAGTTCCTATGTTGCCCCTTCTTCTTCTGAGCACCTCAGCTGTCACCTGTTTAACCCTTCTTTTTGGATTCTTTGAGGACTTAAGGGTTACGGATTTGATGTTGCTGATACAAATGTGGTCTCATACTCAGTCTTCATTTTTACCATTTTCTCATTAATTCTTCTTTTAGTTTGAGTTTGGAACCTCTTTTGTACCAACAATCATCTGTAAGATGATTGAACAAACACATACTTCACATGGTTTCTTCTTCATCTTAGGTTGATCATCAACTAAAGAGATGATGAAGCAACAGAAGACTTGTTCTTCAATGCTTTGGAAGCATTGTTTGCTTTCTTGACAGCCTCTTTAGTAGTCTTCAAACTCTTTCTACTGCCAATTTTCTTCTCTTCAGTACTGACAGCAGCTGAAGTTTGAACTTCAGGTGTTAAATCCTGCTCTCTAGTCCTTTCAGGACCTTCAGAATTTACTCCTGAGTTGATCAACTCATTAATCATGTGAAAGTCAGCATTTGAACCATCAACATCAGCTGATAGGTTCAGAGAGGGCTTGATGCTGACTACTACTCTGATTGTGCTGTATCAAAAGGTAGATCACATGATGTGATGGATTGGTTATCACTCTCACCATCAGATTCTACCTCTGCTCTTGGGGTAAAATCTGTAGGTGGAGCAGTGTGATTGTAACCAATTCCAACTTCACATTTGAAGCAGATTGCTTACTAAGAAGCATTTCAAAACCTTTGCATGATTGTACCCATCTATCACACTCGACCTGGGTAACTACAAGGGTTTCTTTGAGATCTTTGTACTTCTCTAGAAGTACTTCTTCTCTAGCCTTGTCATCAATTATTTGGCAATTCAGTTTATAAATCTCATCATCTTTATCTTTAAGAGCAGACTCAACTCAGCTTTATTTTTGGAAATTGTTTGTTCTAGCTCAATGTTCTTATTAATTAGAGCTACATTTGCTTCTCTAATGGAGGCAAATGCTGCTATGCATGGTTCAGAACATAATTTGGCTTTTGCCTCAGAGGATACCTGTGATACCTGAGATGTAGAGGCATTAGAACATGAAGTATCAGCAGACTCCAAAGCCATAAGAGCTAGATTCCCAAAAGGAGTGTCACCACCATGTTGACCAGCACCTGAGAACAGTTGATCATGACCAGACATGTCATCTGGTAAACTGCTCCAGTCAACAACTCCTGGGGTGAAGAAGCTGTGTTGTTGAGGTTGAGTTTGTTGATGAGATTGGGAAGGCTGAGGTTCAGGTAGTGCATGAGGTTGTGGTGCCATAGGAACTTGAACTTGATTTGACTGTGGCATGTAATAACAAGGGTAAGGATATGGCATTTGACCCTGAGGAACAAAATATGCTGGAGATTGTTGTTGAGGATGATGACTAGAGGTGACAGGATGTTGCCCTCTGTGTTGTTGACTATTGCCAGGAAAAGTCACAAAGGGTGCAGTGGAGTTAGATCCAGTTGATCTACACTCTCTTGCAAAGTGTCCAAGCCTTTGGCATTTGTGACACCTCAATTTGCTTGTCAAAACCAACTTTGGTTTTGCCAGAGAGTCCTGGGAATTTTCTTCCAGTCTTTTATAGAACTTCTGAGATCTGATATTTATCAAGGCCATTTGGCTCAAAATATCCATCTCTCTAAGTCATCATCGGCAATCCCCTTGAGATCATCCATAATGAAGCATAGATTGTCATTATTACACCCAGTAAATTGACCATCAATACTCACAAATGCAGAATCAGAACTGCTTGAAGAGAAATTAATATGCTCATCATACTGGCATTCAGATGAAGCATTCTGACTCATGACCACCAAGGCAGTGTTGCTTGGTACAAAGTCTTCAGTGAGCTTTCCAGATGAAGACAGCTTTCTCTTCTGTTCTATATCTCTCTCAAAAGTGAGCAGTTTCCCATGGAGTTGGGTGAGAGATAGTTTGTCCAAACTTGCACTGGAGCGTAGGACAATAGTATATGTGTCCCATCTCAGGCAGTGATCTGAGAAATCTGTTATTCATCTGAATATTGTGTACTCAAGTTTGACCATTTTTAGTTCAGAGATCAAACAAGAGAACCGCTCATATTGTTGAGTCAGTGTCTCACCCTTTCTATGAGAGAATGTCTCATATTGTTGGGCAAGAATTTCTCTATTATTTGCCAAGACCTCATCTGTTCCTCCAAATTGTTCTTTCAAGGCATTCCAGAGGTCATGGGCAGTTTCATGATGCATTAGCCCAGAATATATTTCATTTGGCAGTGCCATAGCCAGGATTCCATGGGCTTTTGCATCAATTTCAAGCAACTTCTTATCCTCATCTGAGTATTGCTCCCTCCTCTTTGGAAACATTTGATTGGTTTCCGGGTTATTCACCATAGTCTTGTGTGGTCCATGTACCACTGATGTCCAACACCCTGCGCTGTTAACAGACAGGTGATGGAGCATACGTCTTTGCCATATGTTGTACTCATCCTAACCAGCATCGGTGGCTTGGTTGAGGAACCAGTATTGTGAGGATCATTGGAGGGAGTAGTCATTTCAGTTCAAAAACAATTTAGTTCAAGCTTTTAAAAGTTTTAAACAGACCACAACAAACTCAATGAAAACCAAGAGAAGATCTCAGGATGAATGATCAAAAATACAAAAAATTCAATCTCTATAACCGTTTCTTGCAATGACAAAAGCTAATTCAATCAAACTTAGATCTTGAATAGCAGTTTCAATGATCAATTATTAGATCGATCAATGATTAACCTGCTCTGATACTATTTGACAGGATCAGCGATCACACGTTTGATGTATTAGGATTCAAAGCAGCGGAATATGAACACGAATTAGACAAATTGTAGCAAGCAATCGACATTTGTATTCATTAAGATCGCATACGGTTATAGGGAGAGAATATATGTTTCTGATTTCAAGGAATGTTTATAGATGTAGAATATTTTGTATTCATTTGTATTCATTAAATCATTCATTACACCATTCATTCATACTGTTACAATAGGTTGTCACTCCTTATATAGAGTGCAACAATCACTGCTGTTATCACGGAAAGTGACAACTGGCAGATCAAATACAAAAATAACAAACTCTAACAAACTACTGAAATGTTCACAACTACTGAGAACATATCAGAGTGTTAAGTACAAAATATAAAACTACTGAAACTACAACGACTGAAGAAAAGCTCTTCAGTCGTTTTACAAAACTACTTAAACATAAAAATATAAAACTACTGATATCACAACTACTGAAGAAGTACTCTTCAGCAGTTGTGACAAACTACTGAGGCTTCAGTACTTGATCTTCAGACTTTGACCTTCAGGTGTTTCATCAGCTGATGACTTCAGTAGATACATCAGCTGATGTCTTCAGTCTTTGTCTTCAGACTTTGTACATCAGTTGTTGATCTTCAGTACTTGTAAACTCTTCAGCTGTTGTACTTCAATACTTTGGTCTTTCAGCTTCAGCACTTGTGTTCTTCAGCTGTTGTACTTCAGACTTTTCTTCAGCTGTTGAAGTCTTCAGCACTTGATCTTCAGCTGTTGAGGTCTTCAGCACTTGTCAAACTGCTGATGAGTCTTTCAGCAGTTGTTGTGATACCATGTGGGACTTAGAGTTTTCTGATCTTGGCTCATTGGTTGTTTTGGTCCAACAAAGAGGAACCACTTTATTTCGTAGCCTCCTCTCTTTGATCGATGATTGCTACTGGTTGTCCACATAATTGAGTCTTTCATATACTTCAATGTCCTCCAATGGAACAACCATGTCTTCATCAGCTAAGCACTTTCTCAGATGAGATACATGGAATGTCGGCTAAATTCCACTTAACTCATCTGGTAACTCCAATCTGTAGGCCACCTCTCCTACTCGGGCAATGATTCGGAAAGGGCCTATATATCTTGGGCTCAATTTGCCCCGCTTCCTGAATCGGATAATACCCTTCCAAGGTGAAACCTTCAACATAACCCGGTCACCCACCTGAAACTCGATCGGTCTGTGTCGTTTATCGGCATACGACTTCTGTCTATCTTTAGCTTCCTTCATGAAGGCTTTAATCTTCTCAAGCTTCTCGATCATAGCCTCGATCACCTCGATGCTCCCCAATTCCTTTTGTCCAATATCACCCCAACAAATGGGTGTTATGCATCTCCTACCGTATAGCATCTCGTATGGTGGCATGCTAATGCTGGTATGATAGCTATTGTTGTACGAGAATTCAGCTAACGGTAAGTGGTAATCCCAACTTCCCCCAAAATCAATCACACATGCCCAAAGCATGTCTTCCAGTGTCTGAATGGTCCTTTCTGACTGACCATCAGTTTAGAGATGATAAGCCGTGCTAATATGTACCTCGTCCCCATGGCGTCATGGAATTTCTTCCAGAATTTAGAGGTAAACCGGGTGTCACGATCAGACACAATGGACATCGGCACACCATGACGGGTCACAATCTCCTTGATGAATAGGTCAGCCAACCTCTCAGATGAATATGTCTCCCGGATCGGTAGGAAATCAGCACTCTTCGTCAAATGGTCAACAATCACCCATATGGTATCGTACCCCTTCGGAGTACGTGCCAGCTTTGTAATGAAATCCATAGTGATGTGCTCCCACTTCCATTCCGGTATATCCAAAGGTTGGATCTTCCCATACGGCTTCTGATGTTCCGCCTTCACTTGTAAACAAGTAAGGCACTTACTCACACACTCCACCACGTCACGCTTCATACCCGGCCACCAATAATCTTTCTTCATATCTTGATACATCTTCGTGGCACCAGGATGAATGGAGTATCGAGTCTTGTGAGCTTCATCCAGAATCCTCATATGTAGATCCCCGAGTCGAGGAATCCACACCCGTCCAAATCGAGTTTTAACACCAAGCGTGTTTTCACCCAATTCCCCAACCAGACCTCTCATTCTTTCAGAGTTTAGATGATCTTCTTTCAGTGCCTCATCTTGAAACTCCTTGACTTGCTCATTACATCAGTGGTCATAATCAGTTCATATGCTTTCACCCGAATCAGCTCGGGCCTCTCCATTTGGCTAAGAGCATCAGCCACCACGTTGGCCTTGCCCGGATGGGAATGGATCTCTCAATCGTAATCCTTTATAAGCTCCAACCATCGCCTCTGCCTCATGTTCAGAACCTTCTGCTCGAAGAAGTACTTCAAGCTCTTATGGTCAGTGAAAATGGTGCACTTCGTCCCATACAGATAGTGCCTCCAAATCTTTAGTGCAAAGACCACGGCTGCTAGCTCCAAGTCATGAGTAGGGTAGTTGACCTCATGAACTTTCAACTGTCGGGATGCATAAGCTATAACCTTCCCTTTCTGCATTAATACACACCCCAACCCCGAGTAAGAAGCATCTGAATATACCACCAAATCCTCGCTTCCTTTGGGTAATGACAAGACAGGAGCTTGAGTCAACCTTACCTTTAACTCCTCGAACGCCTGTTCTTCGGGCTTGACCCCATATAAACTTTACATCCTTTCGGGTCAACTTGGTCAGTGGAGAGGCGATCTTGGAGAAGTCCTGAACGAACCTTCGATAATACCCCGCCAACCCCAAGAAACTACGAATCTCAAATGGCGCCCTTGGAGGTTTCCACTGCGTCACAGCCTCCACCTTAGCAGGGTCTACCATAATCCTCTCGGGATATATCACGTGACCTAAGAATTGAACTTCGCGTAACGAGAACGCGCACTTGGAGAATTTGGCATAGAACGTCTCCCTTCTTAAGGTCTCTAACACCTCCCGAATGTGATCGGCATGCTCCTATTCGCTCTTCGAATAAATCAGGATATCATCAATAAATACAATCACTGATTTATCTAACATTGGCCGACACACTCGATTCATCAAATCCATAAAAGCAGCTGGCGCATTGGTCAGACCAAATGACATAACAAGGAATTCATAGTGACCGTAGCGCGTGCGAAAAGCTGTTTTAGGGATATCCTGCTCCTTCACCTTCCGATGATGGTAACTAGATCGAATATCTATCCTTGAAAACCATCTGGCACCTTGGAGCTGGTCAAACAGATCATCTATTCTTGGTAAGGGGTATCGGTTCTTCACTGTCAACTTGTTCAGCTCACGGTAGTCAATACACATCCTCATACTACCATCTTTGTTGGATCAAGAAGAAGGCTAATGCAACCAAAACTAGATCACTTAAGTTATTTTGGTGCTGCATTCAAAGGCTTCCGAAGCTTGTCATGGAACTTCCGAAGGTTGTAGAGTTCTTCCGAAGACAAAGGAAAAGTCCAACTTCCGAAGTACTTCCGAAGACAAATGCATACTTCCGAAGTTCAAGACTTAGAAGAATAAAGTAAAGACCACTTCCGAAGTATGATGAATAGAAAAAGTCTTCAAGTCGTGAAAGAAGCAGCCTCTTCCGAAGTATAAAGTGGCTTCGGAAGTACTTACTCTTCCGAAGTCATTTAACCTTCGAAAGAAACTGTTATAACCAGTGGACACAAGTATGGTCTCTGACACTCCGCTGCAGACTTCTGATACAGCATGGATTCTTCCTAAAGAACCATGTTGTTGACTATACTTTATTCCCTTGTATACCTTTTCATGATAGTGCAGTTGCCATCTTTAGTTGGTGACAAAAGTAAGTCAGGGACATGTCCTGACTACCAAATCTCAGATAAGACTTTATCTAAGATACCTTACATATAGTCTTGTAGTATAGGCTTTAGCTAAAGGATCCCAGCTGGTATCAAAGTATATCCGGCTGTAGATAGTATTATATATAGGTTCTCCTTGTAACTCATAGACATGATCATCTGCTTGTAAGAGTCTTTGTATCTTGAGTTGAGAATCAATATATAAAAGTATCTTGAAATTATCTTTCTGTGTTCTTAGTTACTTTTTTATATTGTGATCAACTCTTACTGATTCTTACCCGAGTGTCATTCTAGGTGAGTTTGAGAGAAAACCTTTGTGTTTAAGTGTCAAACACCGATCCTGCAATTGGTATCAGAGCGTCTCAGGCTCTTGATTGCGTGATCTAACCATCCAAATCAACCTGTTTTCACTCCTCCTTACCACCCACTCCCTCAAATGGCCCTCAACAAATCTGAAGTATAAATGGGGACGATGACCAAAGCACCAATCATCACCCCTGAAAACTTCAGGTCTTGGAGTAGAAGAATGGAAGGCTTCATTAGATACCAAGACAGCAAAATGTGGAACTCTATTGTTAATGGACCGTACAAGCCAAAGGTGGCTTCACCTGGTGGAAACGGTGCCATGATAGAAAAAGCTATCGAGGACTATTCTGATGAAGACAGAAAGAAGATGGACATCGATAGCAATGCTATGACTATTCTCATGACTGCAATACCAAACTCTATTATGGTGGGGTTCGAGCATTGCAAGACTTCCAAAGAATTGTTTGATGTACTTGCTCAGATGTAATCTTGCTCCAACGACTCAAAGAAGGACTCACTGAAGTAGCAGTTCGAGAACTTCACTCATATTGCTGGAGAGACCCTCAGCCAGCAGTACTTCAGGTACATGGATCTTATCTCTTCCCTTCAGTCTATAAAGATCACTCCTGAACTTAGAGATCTGACCAGAAAGTTCATGAGTGCTCTTCCAAATGAGAGGACATTCTACTGTGTCTCTATCAAGAGAACATAAAACTTGAACACTCTTTCCATGACTGAGCTCTATGGCATCCTTGATGGATACCGTCTAGAGATGGAGAGTAAGAAGAGCCACCAAACAAGCAGGTCTATGAGTCTTCCTGCTAGCAATGCTTTAATGGTTGATGAAGGCTCATTAACCCCTCAACCTCAGCACTTCCTGACTTATCAGCAGCCATCCTGCTCACCTGGTCCCTACATCACTTATCCTGAGACTCCAAGGTCTCAATAGGCTCAACACAATCCCTTTCAGGAAAGTTATGCCTTTGTCTTAGGAGGTGGACACTCAGGAGATTTTCAATACTGCTTTGATGATCTTGAGTGCTTTAGCCTATATGATGTAGAGTACGTGGACATTCTCCAGCAAATGGCTCTCTTAACTTACAGAGCAAAGAAGTCTTTAAGAGAACTGGAAGGCATTTCCCTCAAAACCCAACTACCAGCAAATTCGGGTTTGACAAGACCAGGGCAAAGTGTTACAACTGTAACCAATTAGGTCATTTTGCAAGGGAATGCAAGGCTCCCAAGACCAATCCGGAACCCCACAGGCCTCCACACATCCGTCAACCTCAAAGCCCACTGAGAAGTCAACTGAGACAGCCGCAATGGCTCAAGAAGTTGACTGGAGCTTCATGGTACAAGATGTGACTCCTGCTCAAGCTCTCATCGCCTAAACAGATGATGCCCAGGTATATGAACATCTCTGCACTCCAGCCTGTATAGCTAAAGTTAAACTCTATCAGGATTACAATATGGAAATCAGATCTGACATTGAGTCTTTAAATATTCTAAAATCTGATTTTAAAAGAGCTGAATCTAACTATCAAAAGAAAATTGATGAGTTGGAGAAAACTGTATCTCTTTTGAAACATGAACACACCAACTACAAGACTCAAATCAAGGATCTAATATCCAAATTGTCTGAGGATCAAGCCCAGCTTGTCACTGCTGAGGCTCAGGCCAGGAAGCATGCTATCTCTGAGCAAAACTTCCAAGCTATTCTTGCATCATCCTCCCATTCCAAACTCTGTTATCAGAACAAAGAAGGGTTAGGAACCAATGAAATTGCTCCACCACATTCCTATGAGTCTATCAAACAGCCTAGATGTGGTACTGAAGAGTAAGAGGTTCCAACTGCTGACCCTTTCTTTCCAGAGTTAAAGGATGAGGCACCAATAGTGGCCACCACAGAGAAGGAACAGGTAGATAAGCCCATCGCCTCCTGTGATGATCAAATCCTAACCACCAAAGCCAGAAGAAGCAGAGCTAAAGCTGCTAGGAGAACTGCTAAGAAAGTGGCTGAATCCAAACTGAAAATTGACCCCAAACAGAAGGGTGTCTTTGTTTCAGCTGGTTCCAAGTGTTAGGTACTTCTGATTTAGGAAAGGAATGTAATACCAGCATTCCTGTCCTACCAAAGGATCAGAAGTTAAAAGGAAAATTTGCTGACGAAGAAAAGAAAACCAAGAAACAACAACCCTCACTTTCCCAAAAGTCTGACATCGCATGCATCATGTGTGGCCTGCAAAATCACATGGCAAAAGATTGTTACTACAATCCTGCAAGCACACATTATGCAAATAATGTTAGAAAAGAAGGATTCAGGGAAGGTTTCACATTTGGACCCTTTCATACGGTTCAAGAGTTGAAGAAGGGAAAGCTAGTTTCCAAAGCCACGTTGCTTTCGGAAGAAACTTCTTCTTCCGAAGGGAAAATGGCTTCGGAAGCAAAAGCTACTAAGGTTCGGAAGAACAAGAAAGCTCCCTTGAAACCATCCCATAGGAAGACTGCTTCGGAAGAAAAGGTGGTGAGGACTTCTTCCGAAAAGAAAGAAGCTTCGGAAGAAGACCATGCTGCAAAAGCTTCAACAAGCTCATCCTCCAAGATCAGCCAAAGGGTGGACTGGAAGATCAAGGAAGATGCTGCAGCCCAAACCTCTTCCTCAAAGACCTTTTGTTGAACCCCCATGCATATCATTTGGTTCACTCATGTCATTATCTTTGGAAGAACCCAAGACCAATAAAGCTTGGGTTTCCAAACAAAACTGAAATCTCATCTTAAGTTCAAGAACATCCATTTGACAAGAACAACAATGTATGGATTGTAGATAGTGGATGCTCCAGGCACATGACAGGGAACAGACATCTCCTTCAACATTTTCAACATTATGATGGAGGTCCTGTCCAGTTTGGAGGGGAGGCCGGAGGATATATTTCTGGTAGAGGGAGTATATCCAATGGTATGTTAACAGTTGACAAAGTTAACTTTGTCAAACAGCTCGAACACAATCTGTTAAGTGTTCAATTCTGTGATCAAAAGCACCAAATGCTTTTTTTACAGAACATGAGTGCATTATCCTCAAACCAGGGATGACAATTCCTCCGGAATTGGTGCTTCTTAGATCTCCCAGGAAAGGGGATATGTAGAAGGTAGAAGATGCCTTAAAAGATAGTAGCTGGATTGAATCGATGCAAGAGGAGCTGCTTCAATTCAAGAGACAGAAGGTATGGAACCTATGTCCGCTACCATCTGGTCAAGTACCCATAGGCACCAAATGGGTTTTCCGAAACAAGAGAGATGATAGAGGCTTGATCATCAAGAATAAGGCAAGACTTGTGGTTCAAGGATACACTCAAGAGGAAGGAATCGATTATACTGATGTCTTCGCACCAGTTGCAAGACTTGAGGCAGTTAGGATCTTCCTTACTTATGCTGCATCCAAGGACTTCACTGTCTATCAACTTGATGTCAAGTGTGCCTTTCTATATGGGGATATAGATAGGGAAGTATATGTATGCCAACCTCTAGGATTTGAAGACCCACAGCACCCCAACTATGTGTGCAAATTGGATAAATCTCTATATGGGCTGCACCAAGCACCCAGGCTGTGGTATGAGACTCTGCCTCAGTTTCTTCTAAAGAATGGCTATACTAGAGGTACCATTGACAAGACTCTCTTCATTAGAAAGTCTAGAAAGGACATTTTGCTCGTACAAGTCTATATCGATGACATCATATTTGGTTCCACAAATGACCAAATATGCAAGGACTTTGAGAGCATTATGAAGAAGAAGTTTGAGATGAGCTCCATGGGAAAAATGGACTTTTTCCTTGGAATTAAGGTAAAGCAACTGAAGGAATGGTTCTTCATTAATCAATCTAAATATGGCTCTGACATCTTAGAAAGATTGAGATGAAGGATTGCAAGCCTGCCAAGACACCCATACCCAGAAACCATAATCTTTGTCCTGACCTGAGGGGGAGGATACTGATCAACATCAGTATAGGGCAATTATTGGTTCTCTGATGTATCTTACAGCAAGTAGACCTGATATCATGTTTGCTACTTGCATTTGTGCAAGATATCAGGCTGCTCCTAAGGTGTCTCGCCTAGCTGCTGTTAAGAGAATCCTCAAATACCTCAAAGGAGCACCTAAAATATGTCTCTGGTATCCAGAAACAAGGATTTCAATCTTATGGATACTCTGACAGTGACTACGATGGCTGCAATATTGACAAGAAATCAACATCGGGAGGATGTCAATTTCTTGGTGGAAGGATCATCTCATGGCAATGCAAGAAACAGTCCTGTGTCTCTACATCAACTGCTGAAGCTGAATACATTGTTGCTGCTAGCTGCTGTGCTCAACTGCTATGGATTCAAAATCAGATGTTAGACTATGGATTCAACTTTATGAGTACTCCTATCCATATTAACAACAACAGTGCTATCTCTATTACTGAAAATCCGGTGAAGCACTCCAAGACTAAGCACATTGACATCAGGTATCATTTCATTAGAGACATTCACGAGAAAAATCTAGTCAAGTTAATCAAAGTTGGTTCGAATGAACAATATGTCGATCTGTTTACCAAAGCTTTTGATGAACAAAGGTTTAAGTATCTCATAACATCTATTGGGATGATAAACATTGATTAATCTGATCTCTTTTGAAAATTGTTTTAATATGTAAGTCTTGTGCCAATAAAATTTAAGCCCTGTTACAAGAAATTCTCTCTGAAATTTTCTAAGTGTAAATTCCTTCCGAAGAGAAATTAACCTTCAGAAGACACTCTCATATCTTCCGAAGCATAATTCTCAAAGGATAACTTTCTTCTCGAAAAAAATTTTGGTCTCGGAAGAAGCGATTGATTGCATATCAGATCTACTTCCGAAACTTACAAATTCTCTATTCGGAAGCAACTCTAACCTTCGGAAGCAAATAATTGGCTTCGGAAGTAAGAATTGCCTTACCTTCGGAAATGTTTACACTCGGAAGAGAGATTTCACTGTGTAACGTAAATTTCTTGGGCCCCACACTGTAAAAAGCAAAGATTTTGTTAATGATGTCGGATTATTTAACTGATTTTTAACCTTACCGCCATTGTCATTTCATACACTAAACCATCACATCACCTTATCCTAACCCCTATTATCGCCTCTCCACAATCTTTTAAATAATCTCGACTATTCACTTTCACTCTCTTACTTGCAAACTTTACAGCCCTAGAAATTTCTCCTACTCAACTTTACCCAGCTCAAATCATTCCCATTCAACTTTCCAAATGGCCTTCAACCCTCAGCACAACCAAGTCGCACTTCTTGATTCATCAAGAGATGTGGCTTCTCAGATATCATCTCCTTTCTAACCCAATATCCTACTACACCGCTCTGACTGTTAACCCCACAATTTACTCAAACCATATGTCTGAATTTCGGGCAAATGGTCAGATTGAAACCCTAAACGGGGTTTGTGTCATTCGATCGAGCATCTGTGACCAGGAGTTGGTCATTTCTGAACAGCTCATCAGGGAGCATTTAGAGCTTCATGATGAGGGCGCTCCAACGGAATTCCCCAAAGCAAACTTGGATGATTCTTATCTCCAAATGGGATATGGAGGAGACGTTAGCAGGTCAACTGTCTACAAATTTAACTTCTTGTACAAATGGAAGTTCCTGCTACACGTGGTCCTTCACTGCTTGTCGAATAAATCCGAAGGATGGGATCAAATCCCATTTGAACTTGGGTGCCTTGTTCATGGGTTGGTAAAACGCCTCTGCTTCAAATATTCAAGATTTGTGCTGACTAAGCTCATGGGAAATCTTCAGAAGGACACATTCTTCACGTATCCCAGGTTTCTCCAGCATATAATCAACTGTGAGCTAGACCAGAGCACGCTGTCTGTGCAGCTGCTTTGATTGCTCCTCAAATGAGGCCGACCATCTTCAAGACTTTGAAGAGAGTGTCCACCAACTTCATAGGAAGATATATTGCACTTCTTCCAGGTATGACTGAGCCAACGGCTCCTGGTGACATCCCTGTTAAGCCCACAGGTGATGAACCCCCACCAGCAACTACCCCCATAATGCAAACACTACCTTCTCCACCCATCACCAATCACTTATCAGAGACGCCCCAAACGAACCCTTGTTCAATCTACTCTGATTGAACAAGCCCCTTCTGTTCAATCCAAAAAGACTCGAGTGGAAACATGAGCTCCCACTCAGTCAGAGGTTTCTCCATCCTTCTCTTTTAACCTTAATTTGGGTCTTCAGTCTCCTCAGTCTCAGACCCATGAGCCCACAACCCAAGCTGAAAGCCCTCAAGATGAGTCCTTATACTCTCCTGAGCAACCAACAAGGGACAGCCCCACCAGAGGCTCAATGCCTGTAGACATTGACCAAAGTCCCGGGTCAGTAGGTTTAACCATCCTATCTTTCACTGACCTTTTATTTAAAACTGATGAAGAGATAACATCTCTCCATGGCAATGAAGTTGATCTACAACACCCTCTCCAAGATCAACAGAGCCCAGAGAAATCCCTTATCTCTAGCCCCCATCAGCAACCAACTGAGGTGAGTCCCACTGATATGGAGGGGACTCATGTAAATTTAGCTACCACTACAGAAGGTGCCTCAATGGACCTTGTGGACAGTGGTAACATTTCTCAGACTGAATCTATGGAAACCGAGCCTTTGATGACTCTGAAAGAGACATCATTGAGCATGGGAAACCAGGTGTCAAGAAACCACATCTGGTGGTGAGGCTGAACATACTAGGTATGTTACCTCATCTCCCCGTGATTCTTCGAAAGAAGATGAGGGGAGCATGCAACTCCTCATTCAAGATCTTCTTTCTAAAGTCTCAAACCTGGAATCTTAGGTTAGGACTTTAGAGGCAAAATCTGCCACTCAGCAACTTGAGATTGACAATCTCAAGGCTCAACTAGCTAAGAAACAGACAGAGAGGTATGTTAGGCATGTACCTATTCAGGTCTCCCTGACTTCATCCTCCAACTCATCTAGCTCTCAAGATGATGCTACCAAAAAGGGGGAGAATGTTCAAAGACAAACACACAAGGAACCACAGAGCCGACCTTCCACTTCAACATCTTCCTCTCCCATCATCTCTACGCCTGAAACATCTCAAGTCACTCTTCAGATTGATCCAAGGATGCTTAATGATCTCTAAAGACTCTTTACCAAGTATCTGTTATGATCTTCCTTTGAGCAGCCAAGTCATGATGCTGCAATCATCTACTTTGGAGCAGAAGAACTTCAAAGGTTGACTGCACCTTCTACCACTATGGAAGAAGTTGGTCAACCTAAGGTCCTCATGGAACCTAAGATTCAATTCAAAGGGGAAATGGGAACTGGTGGCCCAGCAACTGAAACAGTTGGGACAGAATCTGCATCTCCTTTAACTTCCGAAGCTGAAGTTAAAGCCTCGGAAGAACAAGCTGAATCTTCCGAAGCTGAAATGGAAGCTGCGGAAGGACTGCTTAAAATGTCCGAGAAACTGATCATCACAGATGCTATCCTGGAAATGGCATCTGAAATGAGTAGCGAGGACTTTCCAATTGCACCTCCATCTCAGACACCATCTCTGACTCTCTCACAATCAGAAAACCTCTCTCCAAGAACCACCATAGTTAGGATCTTCAAAGGATAAAGGTAAAAGGAAGATGACTGCGGAAGAGATTCAGGAAGAGGAGAAGATTGTGAAACTTAAGAAGAAAGGAAGACTTCAGACTGAGAAGTTGCTAGCTGCCAGCACAAAAGCAGCTGCTTCCAATCAGGAGGTTGTCATCAATAAAAGAAGAGAGCAGATCATTGATCAGCTCACTGAAATGGGAGCTGCCAATGAAGAAACACTCTGCTACCATTAGAGGAGCTGGTGGATCTGGAGAAGGCAACCAGGCTGAGACTTGAAGAAGAAGCCAGGTTGGCCTTAGAGGAAAAGGAAAAGAAACAGAAGGAGGATGAATTGCAGCTGAGGAGAGACAGGATAAACTTCTTACTCTCCAGAGGCTTTGATCTTTAAGAACTCTCTCCACACAACGATGATATGATCCTCTGGCTCTACAACAAAGAGCAGGATCAAATGGAGAAAGAAAGGAAGAAGGCTGCAAAAGAAAAGGCCAGAGAGAAGAAGAAGAAAGAAGAAGAGGCTAGGGTCACTGCCTCCAAGAAGCTTACTGAGAAAGCCTGGATAAAGGACTATCTTGGGCTTATGGCTTCTCTGGTAGGCAGGTGGGTCCTATGTCTAAAAGGACACTCCAACGGATTGTCAGTGAAATTAAGGCTGACATCCGGTAGGGGAAAAGGAAAGAGATGTATAGAAGGGTAAAAGGGATGACCTTCACTGCTTCTACCCAACCACAACTTGAACCCTCACCCTCACCTTTCACCATTAAACCTGAACCCTTCACCCCTGAACCCACATCACTACCCACTACTACTCCCTCACCTCAACCTCCTAAACTTCCCATAATCTAACCCAAAACACTAGCCAGAACCTCTGAACCTAAACCTACCCAATCACCCTCCAAACCATCCTTTTAGCCTTCTCAATATCTCTCCCTTGAGGAGTTTAAGGCAATCAAAATGAAGTTCACTAATTGCACCACTTTGAGCAAAGTCTCCTGTGTAGAAGACTATTAACATTACCTATGTAGACGGATCTGTTGGACCAAAAGAACCAATGAGCCTGATCAGAAAAACCTCTAAGTCCCACAGACATCACAACAACTGCTGAAGACTTGATCGCTGTTTGACAAAGTCTGAAGACTGCAACAGCTGAAGAACTAGAGTACTGAAGAACAACAGCTGAAGATCTAAAGTGCTGAAGACTTCAACAGCTAAAGACTAAAGTACTGAAGAACAACAGCTGAAGTTCTAAAGTGCTGAAGACTTCAACAGCTGAAGACTAAAGTACTGAAGTACAACAGCTGAAGTTCTAAAGTGCTGAAGACTAAAGTACTGAAGTACAACAGCTGAAGTATAAAGACTGAAGACATCAGCTGATGACAACAGCTGAAGCTCAAGTACAAGTACTAAAGCCTTCAGAGTTTGTTCCAACAGCTGAAGAAGCATTCTTCAGTTGTTGTGATGGTTTACCTTTCAGTAGTTTTCTTTGTTTCAGTATTTGTAAAACAACTGAAGAGTATGTTCTTCAGTTGTTATAGTTTCAGTATTTGTAAAACAACTGAAGAGTATGTTCTTCAGTTGTTATAGTTTCAGTAGTTTCTTTTCAGTAGTTGTAATAATAGTTAACACTTAGCATTTTTGTAAGAAGATGTCAGATGTTTGACATCTTCAGTAGTTGTGTTAACTATCAGTAGTTTGTAATAAATTCTGTTAGATGTCACTATCAAGTGACATCAGCAGACGTCACATCTCTTATATAATAGGTGTTGACCTAATTGTAATTGTGACATTCCGTTACCACGAAAGCGAATATTGGATGAAATATTATTTGCAGAATTCTCTGTCTATAACCGTTTTATTCTTACATTCAATATCTCTTTGTTCTTGTGAATTGGATAATTCATTGTTAGAATTCCGCTGCTATACTCTCTAATCAATCAAACGTAGATCATTGATCCTAACAAGTGGTATCAGAGCTGGTTAATCATTGATCGATCTAACAATTGATCATTGAAACTGCTATTTGATATCTATGTTTGATTGAATTAGCATATTTGCAAGAACTGGTTATAGATTATTGAATTTCTGACGCTTTCGTTCATTTATTTTGAGATCTCTCTTGGTTCAATTGGTTGTTGTGTTTTTGTTCTAAATCTATTATAGCTTAATTGAATTTGATTGAATCTGAGATGACTACTCCTTCTAATGATCCTCACAATACCGGTTCCTCAACCAAGCCCCCGATGCTGGTTAGGACCGAGTATAACATATGGCAGCGAAGAATGCTTCATCACCTGTCTGTTAACAGTTCAGGTTGTCGGACATCTGTGGTACATGGACCACATAAGCCTATGGTGAACAATCCGGAAACCAATCAAATGGTTCCGAAGAAGAAGGAACAATACTCTGATGAAGATCGGAAACTGTTTGAGATTGATGCTAAAGCCCATGGAATTCTGGCCATGGCACTGCCTAATGAAATTTATTCAGGGCTTATGCATCATGAAACTGCTCATGATCTCTGGAATGCCCTGAAGGAACAATTCGGTGGCACAGATGAGGTCTTAGCAAACAACAGAGAAATCCTTGCCCAACAATATGAGACATTCTCTCATAGAAATGGTGAGACATTGACTCAACAGTTTGAGCGTTTTTCCTGCTTGATCTCTGAGCTGAAAATGGTGAAATAGGAATACACCAACAGCCAGATGAATAACAGGTTCCTCAGATCACTGCCTGAGAGATGGGACACATACACTATTGTCCTACGCTCCAGTGCAAATCTGGATAGCCTATCTCTCACCCAACTTCATGGGAAACTGCTTACATTCGAAAGAGAGATAGAGCAGAAAAGGAAACTGTCCTCATCAGGAAAGCTCACCGATGACTTTGTACCAGGGAATACTTCCTTGGTTGGTCATGAGTCAGAATATGCTGCATCTGAAAGCAATTATGATGAGCATATTGATTTCTCTTCAAATAGTTCTGATCATGCATTTGTTGGTATTGATAGTCATTCTGGCAGTAATAGTGACAATCTATGCTTCATCATGGATGATTTGAAAGGAATAGCCGATAATGATCTAGAAGAGATGTATATTCTGAGCCAAATGGCATTGATTAATATCAGATCTCAGAAATTCTACAAAAGAACTGGCAGGAAATTTCCTGGACTCTCTGGCAAAACCAAAGTTGGTTTTGACAAGAGTAAGTTGAGGTGTCACAAATGTCAAAGGCTGGGACACTTTGCAAGAGAGTGTAGATCAACTGGATCTAACTCTTCTGCACCCTTTTGTGACTTTTCCTAGTACTAGTCCACAAAACAAAGGGCAACATCCTGCTAGTTCTGGTCATCATTCACACCCTGTATCTCCTGCATACTTTGTCCCCCAGGGTCCAATGTCATATCCTTTACCCTACTATTACTTGCCTCAGCCAAATCCGGTTCAAGCTCCAATTGCACAACAACCACATGCATTACCTGACTTCCCAATCTCATCAACAAACTCAACCTCAACAACACAGCTTCTTCACCCCAGGAGTTGTTGACTGGAGCAGTTTACCAGATGAATTGTCTGGTCATGAACAACTGTTCACTGGTGCTGGTCAACATGGTGGTGACAGTCCTTTGGAAATCTAGCTCTTATGGCTTTGGATTCTGCTGATACTTCATCCTCTAATGCCTCTATACCAAGGTATCACAGGTATCCTCTGAGGCAAAAGCCAAACTATGTTCTGAATCATGCATAGCCGCATTTGCATCTATTAGAGAAGCAAATGTAGCTTTAATTAACAAGAACATTGAGCTAGAACAAACAATTTCCAAAAGCAAAGCTGAATTTGAGTCTATGCTTAATGATAAGAATGATGAGATTTACAAACTTAAATGCCAAATCACTGATGATAAGGCTAAGGAAGAGATACTTCTAGAGAAGTATAGAGATCTCAAGGAAACACTTGCAACTACCCAGGTAGAGTGTGATCGATGGGTAAATTCTTGCAAGGGTTTTGAAATGCTTCTTAGTAAGCAATCTACTTCCAATGTGAAGTTGGCATTGGTTATAATCACACTGCTCCTCCTACAGATTTTACTCCCAGAGCAGAGATAGAATCTGATGGAGAAAGCAAAACCAATCCTTTTCATCATGTGATCAACTATCTGATACAGCACCATCAGAGGTTGAAGTCAGCATTAAGTCCTCTCAGAACCTATCAGCTAATGTTGATGGTTCAAATGCTGACACTCACATGATCAAAAACTTGATCACCCCAGGTGGTATTTCACAAAGTACTGAAAGTACTAAAGTGAATGTCATAACACCTGGTGGACAAACCCAAACTACTGCAGGTACTAAAGGGAAGAAAACTGCAAGTAGAAAGGGTGGGAATACTACTGAAGAAGATATCAAGAAAGTAGGTACTAAAGGGAAGAAAACTGCTAGTACTGATAGCAAACTGCCGAAGAACAAGTCTTCAGTAGTTTCATCTTCTTCAGCAGATGATCAACTTAAGATGAAGAAAAAGCCATGTGAAATATGTGGCTTCTTCAATCATCTTACTGATGATTGCTGGTATAAAAAGAGCTCCAAAATCAAACATAATGAAAACATTCGAAAGAAAATGGATAAAATGAAAACTGAGTTTGAAACCAAATTTGTACCAGCAACATCAAAACCTGTGACCCCAAAATCCAAAAAGGAAGGGGTTAAACAGGCAACAGCTGAGGTTGCTCAAAAGGAAATGGTGAATCACAGGAACTCATCAAACACAAGTACTGATATGTCACAAGAGCTGAAAGCTTTGGCAACAAATCAGACACAACTTGTTATGATGGTTCAGCATTTGTTGGGGAGAATTAACCAACTAGATGCACATGTGATCAAACCACTGAGAAGGCATTCCAAGCCCAAAACCAAGGAATCCATCTCAGCACCATCTTCTTCTTCAGCTGTTAATCATGAGAAACAAGTTATGGTTAAATCTGTTGATAAAAACAGACCCAAAACCGAAAAGGTTTGTGCTTCAAAACCTAACTAGTTCCTTATGATAAATTCAGGGTTCTTCAGCATTAGACTAAGACTCCATTATTAATGGATAGTTCTTCAACTCTGTGTTTTATCAAGAATCCAGTCCAGCACTCTAGGACCAAACATATAGAGATCAGACATCATTTTATTAGGAATTGTTTCGAAAAAGGTCTGATTGATCCTAAGTTTGCGCCTAGTGCTGATGAGCTTGCAGACATTTTTACTAAGCCTTTGGATAGTTCAACTTTCCAAAACCTAGTGTTACAGCTTGGTATGTTGTAGCTAGAATAAGTGATAACTACTGATGATCTCAGCAAATAAGTACTAATGATCATTAGTGACCATATCACATATTGTACTGCTTTTGTTACAACAACTGATAAAGTAACAACTACTGATGTAGTTGTAACTACTGATGTTGTCAAAACAAATAAGTACTGATGTCCTATGAAACAACTAAAAACAGCAAAAAGGCTGATGAGTAAGTGTTGAGGACAGTATGAAACAGCTGAAAGGCTATGAATTGACGAAAACTACTGATGAGAACTTTCTCTTCAGTTGTTTCTACAACTGCTGTTTCATCCTAAACAACTGATGACAAAACCATGTCTTCAGTAGTTTCACAACTACTGATGACTAATACCAAGTCATCAGCTGTTTACAACAACTGATGACAAAACCATGTCTTCAGTAGTTTCACAACTACTGATGACTAATACCAAGTCATCAGCTGTTTACAACAACTGATGACAAAACCATGTCTTCAGTAGTTTCACAACTACTGATGACTAATACCAAGTTATCAGTTGTGTTCAAACATCTAAAGTCAAAACCATGGTCTTCAGTAGTTTTATAACTGCTAATGCCTAAAACCACGACTTCAGCTGTTTCAACGTCTGAAAGGGTAATACCATGTCAACAGTCGTTTTACAACTACTGATGACTAACACCAAACCCTTCAGTCATTTTCTAACCCATACCCTATAAATATCCCCGACCTAATCCTTCAGAGCCTCATCTTCTTCAAACCTAACATTCATATCTCCAAAACTTCTCTCTCACTAATGGCGACCATGCAGCTCAAACCGCGACACAACTGTGTAGCCTACCTCACCAAATCGCCATTCTGGGCTAAGTTCGATAACGCTATTGATCTTATGGTCCAGTCACCCTACAAAATGGCCTTTCTTCTCAATCCAATCCTTCATGCCGAATCCCTTAACCAGTTTTGGATGAACGTCACCCTCACCACTGGGGAGAACAACACAGAGTCCCTCCGGTCGGTCGTCAACAACCACCAAGTGGTCATCACTCCCGATATACTTCGTCAAACCCTACACCTGGATGATGCCACTTTTCCTGTTGGATATCCAAAGGGCACAACTGATTTATCCTTTGCCCACCATGGATATCAGGGAAACCTTAGTGCCTCCACCATACTGAAGAAACATTTCCATGATGTTGAACGTCTCATATTTCACATGGTAAATGTATGTTTGGCTCCTAAGACTTCCTCTTGGGATCAAATGTCTACAAGGTGGCAGCAGGTACTATTCTATATCCTTGAGCAACAGAACTTAAACTTCTCTGAAATCATTTTTCTGGAACTTAAGGACATGGCCTCAAAATATATTTCTAACCGCTCGATATTATATCCTCGGTTCATTATGGCCATAATAGAGAATCAGCTAAAAGCTGAGGGACTTGTTGGTCTCGGAGTCCCTGCAACGGCTGTATTGCCTGAAGTATACTCCAGGCACAACTCTGACCAAACGTTGAAACAGGCTGCCAGGCTGCGAAAACCCACGCAGTTGGAACCCACAGCCACCACCTCCAAAACCAAAGTCCCCACTATACCCAAATCCAAAAAGCCAAAAAAGGCTACTCAGGGAGATGAGTCCCCTGAGGATGCCCCTGTACCACAAACACAGGAACCACACACTGGTCTTAACCCCCCAGTTGTGACACTGACTCAACCAGCCACAGCCGCATAGGTATCCTCTCAACAGGATCCTGTTGCAACCAACATTGGGGAACCTACACTGCTGGAACCTATCTCCCTTGAGAGGGTTACCATTGAAGCGCACCATTCACCCCGGGTGCAATCTGCTTCCACCCAATCACCATATGCAACCGCCCCCCAAAGTCCTACATTACTTGTTGCACAAGTGCTGACTCAGTTGCACTCCTCACCCCCTCCCCAGATACCAATTACAACTGGGATACGTCTACCATTGCGGGGGAGGACCAAAGTGCAGCTGAGAACCCACAGCATAGGGGTTACAATGTTCCTTCTCCTAGTGTAGCAATGGAGATTGGAACTTCTGGTGAGGCTGCCACTTCTCCTGCTTCAGCATATGATCAGGTTGTAGTTGGTACCATTACTAAGACCTACAAGAGGCAACTGCTGATGAAGGACAAAGTCCTGAGGCAGGAAGTCCCCAGTTCCAAGACAAAGGGGCACATGCTACAACTGAGCTACACTCAGTGCATGTTCATCCTGATCCTATCAGGAGGTCAGGTGATTCAGTAACTACTGATGATGACCTGGGCTTCTTTTATGATGTAATCGCCCAAAACACCATCCTGGAAGAGGAGGTGAGCAGACTCAAAGAGTGCTTGCCAAAACTTCTAAGGCACAAAGACCATCTGCCTCTACCACCTCACAGATGGCACCTTAATCTGAAGGTCTCACAAACACTGAGCCACTCCCAATAACTCAGCCACCTGCTTCTGCTTCTGGCACTATTTCTCAGGAACAGAACCCTCCTGAGCAAATAGTTGCTATCCTTCACAATTCCCTCCCTCTCATCACACCCATAATCACTAACATAGTGATCAAAGCCATTGATGAGAGGCTTTCCTCAGTAATACAACCATTGATAGAGGAGGTTGTGGGCAAATAGCTTTCTGGTAATCAACCCCTTGCAACCAATGCAACCAAAAAGGGGGAGATTAAGTCAGTGAAAGCAAAAAGAAAGAGGAGTACAGAGGAGAAAGAAACAGAAGGGATAGTAGTGGAAAAGGAGTTGGAGTTGAATGTGGAGACCGATAAAGAGAAGGAAAAAGAGAAAGCCTTGGAGCTACTGATAAAAGAGGCTGATGCCGAACACAGCAGATCAATGGACAACATCATTGATCAGTTGTTTAGGCAAGGCCATGACACCAATAAACTTGACTCTGAGATTCGACGATTAGAGATTGAAGAAATCCAGAATAGATGGGCAAGTTATGAAGTTTTAGAAAGAGAAAGGCTTGAGATCATGATTAGATTTATTGCAAAATATCTTGGAAGATCAATGATCGAAATCAAAGCTTGGTCCAGGGACAGTATTGGCAATCACCACCAAGATCTGTTCTTCTGAAGCATATACTAAGGGACTTGTTATTGAAGCTTTGAATGAAGCGGGTGCTGGGAGCAGGACTGAGCTAGCCAAGCAATCAAAAGCCACACCAAAACCACCCAAAACACAACCCACCAAACCAACTCCCTTACCCTCAAAACCCATAGCCAATGATATACCCTTGAAGAAGAAGAGAAGGGTATTGAGGCTAGAAGATGATGAAAAAGATGATGAAGATAGGCTGCCACTCTCAGCTGTGATTCAGTTGCCTAAGGCCACAAGTCACTCCTCAGCAATTACTCCTGAATTCCAAAGACAAATGGTTAAAGTGAAGCTAGAAGAAGAAGAGCTTCATAAACAGCATGATGAGGAATTGCTGAAGAGAGTTGACAAAGCTTATGCAGCCACATCTTCTATCATCAATATGAAGAAACAAGCCCTCAGACTTTACACTCTCAAGCATACCTTTCAATGTCAAAAGGAAAGAGTGAGGATTTGGCCTGATCCCAGGGTGTCTCACAGAATTCATAAGAAAAACATACCTCAGAGATACATTGGCCAGGTGAAAAAGATCGTAGATGAAGTGATCTCTCTGGTCTTTGTAGTTTCACCCTGGGAAATCCTAGAGGACTTCAAGAAAGCCTATAAAGCTAATCTAACCCCTCAGAAGATGCTGGAAAACAAAATAGTGAAAAAGGGGTTAGTTTACAAGAGGCTTGACGAAGTCAGGAAAAATGAGCTCCAGTTGTTCCTAGAGGGTAATCACCCGGATGAGTTTGCTTATAGAATAATAACAATTGTGGAGCTAAAGAATGGGTAACAGGCCAAATACCTGTCTGAGTATTATGGGCCTGAATCATTGTTTGAAGGAGGTGCTGAAGAGCTAACCATGGAGGAACAAATCACCTTCCTTGAGGCCTACACAAGAGAGTCGTACAGACTCATCATGGGGAAATAGATCTCATGAATGGGGTAACAACTCTGTGTCCAATTCCCCAAAACAGAGTTCCCATTCATACTTTGCCAAACAAATCTTTGAGACTTCTTCCCTGGCTGGTGCTTAAAAAAGGGTCGCTTCTGAGCTGATCTAGAAGACAAAAAGACCAACATTTCTGCCATAATAAGTGGGACAACTCTAATAAGTTTAGAGGTTTTGGCTGCATTGGTTCAGGGGGAGTTGTTGGACCAAAAGAACCAATGAGCCTGATCAGAAAAACCTCTAAGTCCCACAGACATCACAACAACTGCTGAAGACTTGATCAGCTGTTTGACAAAGTCTGAAGACTGCAATAGCTGAAGAACTAAAGTACTGAAGAACAACAGCTGAAGATCTAAAGTGATGAAGACTTCAATAGCTAAAGACTAAAGTACTGAAGAACAACAGCTGAAGTTCTAAAGTTCTGAAGACTTCAACAGCTGAAGACTAAAATACTGAAGTACACAGCTGAAGACTAAAGTACTGAAGTACAACAGCTGAAGTTCTAAAGTGCTGAAGACTTCAACAGCTGAAGACTAAAGTACTGAAGTACAACAGCTGAAGTATAAAGACTGAAGACATCAGCTGATGACAACAGCTGAAGCTCAAGTACAAGTACTGAAGCCTTCAGAGTTTGTTACAACAGCTGAAGAAGCATTCTTCAGTTGTTGTGATGGTTTACCTTTCAGTAGTTTTCTTTGTTTCAGTATTTGTAAAACAACTGAAGAGTATGTTCTTCAGTTGTTATAGTTTCAGTATTGTAAAACAACTGAAGAGTATGTTCTTCAGTTATTATAGGTTCAGTAGTTTCTTTTCAGTAGTTGTAATAATAGTTAACACTTAGCATTTTGTAAGAAGATGTCAGCTGTTTGACATCTTCAGTAATTGTGTTAACTATCAGTAGTTGTAATAAATTCTGTTAGATGTCACTATCAAGTGACATCAGCAAACGTCACATCTCTTATATAAGAGGTGTTGACCTAATTGTAATTGTGACATTCCGTTACCACGAAAGCGAATATTGGATGAAATATTATTTGCAGAATTCTCTATCTATAACCGTTTTTGTTCTTACATTTAATATCTCTTTGTTCTTGTTCTTGTAATTGTTAGAATTCCGCTGCTGTACTCTCTAATCAATCAAACGTAGATCACTGATCCTAACAGGATCTTCAAGTTCCCACACAAGAGACAGATTCCTTGATTTGCCTAGAGGAACTTTGGACCAGGCTGCAAGACTTTTGGGCCTCAATTCAGACTCTTAAATGAGGAAGAAAAGAAGCTTAGAAGGAAACTGGTGACTCTACTAGATACAAGAAAAGAGGACAAGATTCCTAGTCAGCCTCTTATGCCTAGAAGGAAGATAATCCAGTGGAGGTTCGATGAACCTTCTCACAACTTTGTTGTGGAAAGAGAGAATGGTGAAGTTAACAGACTCAATGCAACCTCTCTATTACACTCCAGCAGATTTGACATTGTTGAGTTAGCAGAGAAACCATTCTCCAACCCCTCCAACTCTGAAACTGCTGCACTCGTTAGAAATCATCTTAGCAGTCTTCATTGGCTGAGCTAACTGCAAAAGCAAAGATTGAAGAAGAGTTGAAGTTGAGAAGACAGAAAGACAAGGAAAGATCTCCCACCAAAGGTGCTACCTTTCTACAGATGGTGGAAGGTCCTGAATTGGAACCTATTGTTTGATAGGAATATGATTACAGTTCCCATCAACTAACTCTTTTCAGAGGGCAACAACAAAGGGTACATGTTATCCAAGGTGACAGACTGGATTTCCTGTCTTCCAAGGATCTGTACAAGTTTCTCAGCACCACATCAAGGAAGAAAAAGGAGACAGACAAATATTTGCTCTCCTTGGTACTGAAAGTTTTGAGAAGTCGAGATAAGTGAAGTTTTGGTAGCATCAGCCAAGGGGGAGTTTGTTGGATCAAGAAGAAGGCTAATGCAACCAAAACTAGATCACTTAAGTTATTTTGGTGCTGCATTCAAAGGCTTCCGAAGCTTGTCATGGAACTTTCGAAGGTTGTAGAGTTCTTCCGAAGACAAAGGAAAAGTCCAACTTCCGAAGACAGAACTCTACTTCCAAAGACAAATGCATACTTCCGAAGTTCAAGACTTAGAAGAATAAAGTAAAGACCACCTCCGAAGTATGATGAATAGAAGAAGTCTCCAAGTCTTGGAAGAAGCAGCCTCTTCCGAAGTATAAAGTGGCTTCGGAAGTACTTACTCTTCCGAAGCCATTTAACCTTCGGAAGAAACTACTATAACCAGTGGATACAAGTATGGTGTCAGACACTCTGCTGCAGACTTCTAATACAACATGGCTTCTCCTAAAGAACCATGTTGTTGACCATACTTTATTCCACTGTTTACCTTTTCATGATAGTACAGTTGCCATCTTTAGTTGTGACAAAAGGTAAGTCAGGGACATGTCCTAACTACCAAATCTCAGATAAGACTTTATCTAAGATACCTTAACTATAGTCTTGTAGTATAGGCTTTAGCTAAAGGATCCCAGCTGGTATCAAAGTATATCCGGCTGTAGATAGTATTATATATAGGTTCTCCTTGTAACTCATAGACATGATCATCTGCTTGTAAGAGTCTTTGTATCTTGAGTTGAGAATTAATATAAAAGTATCTTGAAATTATCTTTCTGTGTTCTTAGTTACTTTTCATATTGTGATCAACTCTTATTGATTCTTACCCGGTGTGATTCTAGGTGAGTTTGAGAGAAAGCCTTTGTGTTTAAGTGACAAACACCGATCCTGCAGTCTTTCTTCTTCACAAATAGGACCAGAGCACCCCAAGGAGAGATACTCGGTCTGATAAACCCCTTGTCAAGCAGCTCTTGCAACGGCTCCATTAGTTCTTTCATTTCCGTGGGAGCTAACCGATACGGTGCTTTGGCAACAGGTTGAGCACCGGGTATCAGATCAATTTGGAACTCGATTTCGCGATCCTGTGGCACGTCGGATAAGTCTTCCGGGAACACGTCCAGAAAGTTGCACACAACTGGTACACCGGATAGTTGTGGTGTTGGCGCGTCCACATCCTTTACGTAGGCTAAGTAGGCACTACATCCATGCCTCATGCACTTCCCGCCACCGCCATTGAAATCACCTTCGGGATCATCGTGACGCGATCACCATAGACCGTCACCTTATCCCGTCAGACGTTGTCAATCGGATCATTCTTGCGACACACAATGTTGCTTCATAGGTTGCTAACCAGTCCATCCCTAGTACTACATCAAATCCACATAGGGGTATCACATGTAACCTAGCAGCAAACCTATGACCTTCTAGTTCTATAGCACAGTCCTCTATCAAATCAGTAATACTAGTGGACTTACCAATAACGGTTTCTACGTCAAATGGTGCACTGACCTTTCTACTACTAACAGGCAACTTAGCACAGAAAGTAGTGGAAAAAAACTCCTGCTAGCACCGGAATCAAATAGACGGAGGCATACATTTGGTTTACTAGAACATACCTGACAGAACATTGGGATCAGCTCTGGCTTCCTCCTGGGTCATAGTCTAAGCTCTAGCACTTGCCCTCTGCCCTCCTTCTTCCGGCTTCTTATTCCCCGCTTCCGAGCTCTCCGCCCTCGGCTTCTTACAGTCTCTGGCAATGTGGCCAGGCTGACCACACTTGAAGCATACGTTCATCCCCATCCTGCACTCTCCAGCATGCTCCCTTCCACATTTGCCACATTTCTTCCTCCCTACACCAGCTGTGACCACACGTCGGTCACCTACCTTCGCCACCTTGTTGTTTGGGGCGGTTCCACTATGTCCAAACCGTTTCCCATTCCAGTTCCTTCCATCCCCACTCGTTTTCTTCACCTCAGTCACCACTACCTCGCGCTCATCATATAATCTACCAGCCAGATCAACGCCGACCTAAAAGTGCTCGGGCAACGATCATATGCCTACGGATATCCGCTGGCAGCCCTTGGATGTATCTCTTAATCTTTCGTGACAGTGGGTCACTTGATCGGGCACCAGCCGCGCCATCTCATTGAATTTTGTGGTGTACAGCTGGTGTGTCATTGTTCCCGCCTCCAGCTGCAGGAACTCCCTTTCCACCTTATCCATCTCTCTGTGAGGACAGAATTCCTTAACGAAATATTAGTCATTGTTCATGCGTGTGGTCCATTCGCATGAGCCATTCACATAAAAACTACATTATGTTAAGTTGAAGGATTTTTTCATTATAAACATTATGTGTAACCATTCAAACAATCACTATCCTAATTAACAATTCAATATCGACTCATTAACGAAATATTAGTCATTACAAATCACAAACAACCAATATCATTTCATTAATCATATCAAATTACATCAGAATCAGATAAACATGATCTATTACATTTCATATCATGATCTAGGGACATACATGCATCAACACTTTTGGACACCTTTGGTCCCTCCACTTGGACCTTATAGCTTTTCTTTTCTTTTTATTCTTTATTTCATGTCTTTTTAAATAACCGGGTGTTACATTACAACAAACCACTTGATTCATTTACAGAGGAGTTGTATGAGAAGGAATTCTATACATTTTAGCAACAAATCTTGGCTGAGGAGGCTGATAAAGATTTGTGTCAATTTAATGATCTATAATAATTTGTTGATTATTCGGACATACTTGGAAATAGTTTGAATAATTTATGTTCTGATATATTATTAGAAAAAGGGAGATTCCCTCAGACTCTCAAGTTGAGCAACATACATCTTATACTAGTGACATGATAGGAAAAATGCTTTACGTTAGGTCGAAAATATTTTGGTGCTTGCACCTCAACCTCCTGATTTTGATCATACGTTATGACATTCCAAACCATTCACACTATATGGGAGTTCTAAACCTATACTAAGTTGGGCTTATTATGGAGAGAATAAAATGTATGTTATTAAGAGAAGAACCGATGCAATAGACTATTGTCAAGATAAACATGATTTTCATAATCTCAGAGCATCTGACTTATATGCTATGGGATGAGACCATTCATCAATTTGAGCAATTATGAAAATGATAAGTGGATACGTAATATGATTTGGAGACAACGTAAAACCAACTTCAAAGACTTCAAAACTGCAAAATCCAAAGTCATTGAATATGAGACAAATTTACATCCTAACACTAACAAGCCAATAAAAATCAAAGTGTACAATCATCTCAAATATGCAAGAAAAATTCCAATTCATGCTCCTATGCCAATTACCAGTTTGTCAAAACTTATGAGTTGTGTTTGTGAAAAGAATACCACGCAAGCTATAATCTATTATGGTGATAAAGAATGTTGTATCATGACCAAATTGATCCTCAAATCGAAAGAAAAAAGATTTGATAAGGCTTCAGGTTTGTCCACTTGGTGCTGAAAGTTTTGAGAAGCAGAGAAACAAGTGAAGTTTTGGTAGCATCAGCCTAGGGGGAGTTTGTTGGATCAAGAAGAAGACTGGTGCAACCAAAACCAATTCACTTAGACAATTTTGGTACTAGATGCAAAGGCTTCCGAAGCTTAGCATGGAACTTCCGAAGGTTGTAGAGTTCTTCGGAAGACAAAGAGAAGATTAACTTCCGAAGACAGAACTCTACTTCTGAAGTCAAGTTCATACTTCCGAAGTTCAAGTTTAGAAGAATAAGCTGAAGACACTTCCGAAGTATGATGAAAAGAAGAAGTATCCAAGCCTTGGAAGAAGCAGCCTCTTCCGAAGTATAAGTGGCTTCGGAAGTACTTACTCTTCCCGAAGCCATTTACCTTCGAAGACACTGCTATGAACTAGTGGACACAAGTATGTCTCTGACACTCCGTTGCAGACCTCTGATACTGTATGGCGTTTTCTCAAAGAGCCATGCAGTTGACCATACTTTATTCACTGTTCACCTTTTGATGATAGTACATGTACCCAACTTTAGTTGGTTGACAAAAGGTAAGTCAGGGGACATGTCTGACTACCAAATCTCAGATAAGACTTTATATGAGATACCTTAAACTATAGTCTTGTAGTATAGGCTTTAGTTTAAGGATCCCAGCTGGTATCAAAGTATATCCGGCTGTAGGTAGTATTATATAAGGTTCTCTTTGTAACTCTTCCACACTGCTTGTAAGAGTCTTGTATTATTGAGTTGAGAAGCAATATAAAAAGTACCTTGAAAATTACTTCCTGTGTTGTTTACTACTTACTGCTCTATATTGTGATCAACTCTTACTAATCTATCTTAATCCAGTGTTGTTCTAGGTGAGTTTGAAGAAAACAAAAGTGTTAAGTGACAAATATCGATCCTGCAAATAATAATAATAATAATAACGACAATAATAACGACAATAATAACACAATTATAACGACAATAATAACACAATAATAACGACAATAAACGACTATAACAACGACTATAACAACGACTATAACAACGACAATAACAATGAAAATAACAACGACAACAACGACAACAACGACGACGACAACGACGAACGACAACGACGACGACAACGCGACGACAACGACGACGACAACGACGACGACAACGACGACGACAACGACGACGACAACGACGACGACAACGACGACGACAACGACGACGACAACGACGACGACAACGACGACCAACGACGACGACAACGACGACGACAACGACGACGACAACGACGACGACAACGACGAAGACAACGACGACGACAACGACGACGAACAACGACGACGACAACGACGACGACAACGACGACGACAACGACGACTACAACGACGACGACAACGACGACGACAACGACGACGACAACGACGACGACAACGACGACGACAACGACACGACAACGACGACGACAACGACGACGACAACCACGAAGACAACCACAACAAAAACAACCACAACACAAACACAACAAAAACAACAACACAACAGCAACAACAACAGCAACAAAACAGCAACAACAACAGCACAACAACAACAACAACAACAACAACAACAATAACAGCAACAATAACAACAACAATAACAACAACAATAACAACAACAATAACAACAACAATAACAACAACAATAGCAACAACAATAGCAACAACAATAGCAACAACAATAGCAACAACAATAGCAACAACAATAGCAACAACAATAGCAACAACAATAGCAACAACAATAGCAACAACAATAGCAACAACAATAGCAACAACAATAGCAACAACAATAGCAACAACAATAACAACAACAATAACAGCAACAATAACAGCAACAATAACAGCAACAATAACAGCAACAATAACAGCAACAAAAGCAACACACAACAACAATAGCAACACAACCAGCAACATAGCAACACAATAGCAACAACAATAACACAACAATAACAACAACAATAGCAACAACAATAGCAACAACAATAGCACACCAATAGCAACAACAATAACAACAACAATACACAACAATAACAACAACAACAACAACAACAATAACACAACAATAACAACACAATAACAACAACAATAACAACAACAATACAACAACAATAACAACAACAATAACAACAACAATAACAACACAATACAACAACAATAACAACAAACAACAACACACAATACAACAACAATAACAACAACAATAACAACACAAATAACAACAACAACAACAACACAACAATAGCACAACAATAGCAACCAATAGCAACAACAATAGCAACAACAATAGCAACAACAATAGCAACAACAATAACAACAACAATAACAACAACAATAACAACAACATAACAACAACAATAACAACAACAATAACAACAACAATAACAACAACATAACAACAACAATAACAACAACAATAACAACAACAATAACAACAACAATAACAACAACAATAACAACACAATACACACAAAAACAACAACAAAACGAACAACAAAAACAACAACAATAACAACAACAATAACAACAAACAATAACAACAACAATAAGCACAACAATAACAACAACAATACACAACAATAACAACAACAATAACAACAACAATAACAACAACCATAACAACAACAATACACAAACAATAACAACAACAATAACAACAACAACAACAACAACAACAACAACAACACAGAACAATAACAACAACAATACAAGAACAATAACAACACAATAACAATAACAATAACAACAACAATAACAACAACAATAGCAACAACAATAGCAACAACAATACACAACAATAACAACAATAACAACAACATAACAACACAATAACAACAACAATAACAACAACAATAACAACAACAATAACAACAACAATACAACAACAATAACAACAACAATAACAACAACAATAACAACAACAATAACACAACAATAACAAAACAATAACAACACAACAACAACAACAATAACACAACAACAACAATAACAACAACAACATAACAAAACAATAACAACAATAACAACAACAATAACAACAACAATAACAACAACAACAACAACAATAACAACAACAACAACAACAACAACAAAAATAACAACAACAATAACAACTACAATAACAACAACAATAACAACAACAATAACAACAACAATAACAACAACAATAACGACAACAATAACAACAACAATAACGAAAACAATAACAACAACAATCACAACAACAATAACGACAGCAATAACAACAACAATAACAACAACAATACCGAAAACAATAACGACAACAATAACAACAACAATAACAACAACAATAACAACATCAACAACAACAACAACAACAACAAACAACGACAACAACAACGACAACAATAACGACAACAATAACGATAACAATAACGACAACAATAACAACAACAATAACAACAACAATAACGACAACAATAACAACAACAATAACAACAACAATAACGAAAACAATAACAACAACAATAACAACAACAATAACAACAACAATAACAACAACAATAACAACAACAATAACAACAACAACAACAACACCACAACAACCACAACAAACGACACAATAACGACAACAATAACAACAACAATACAAAACAATACAACAACAATAACGACAACAATAACAACAACAATAACAACAACAATAACAACAACAATAACACAACAATAACACAACATACAACAACAAGAACACAACAAGAACAACAACAATAACACAACAATACAACAACAATAACAACAATAACGACAACACATAACGACAACAATAACGACAACAATAACGACAACAATAACGACAACAATAACAACAACAATAACAACACAATAACAACAACAATAACAACAACAATAACAACAACATAACAACAACAATAACAACAACAATAACACAACAATAGCAACAACAATAGCAACAACAACGACAACAAAACAACAACAATAGCAACAACAATAGCAACAACAATAGCAACAACAATAGCAACAACAATAACAACAACAATAGCATCAACAATAGCAACAACAATAGCAACAACAATAACAACAACAATAACAACAAGAATAACAACAACAATAACAACAAAAATAACAACAACAATAACAACAACAATAACAACAACAATACTAACAACAATAACAACAACAATAGCAACAACAATAGCAACAACAATAGCAACAACAATAGAACCACCAATAGCAACAACAATAACAACAACAATAACAACAACAATAGCAACAACAACAGCAACAACAATAACAACAACAATAACAACAACAATAACAACAACAATAACAACAACAATAACAACAACAATAACGACAACAATAACGACAACAATAACGACAACAATAACGACAACAATAACGACAACAATAACGACAACAATAACGACAACAATAACAACAACAATAACGACAACCATAACGACAACAATAACGACAACAATAACGACAACAATAACGACAACAATAACAACAACAAGAACAACAACAATAACAACAACAATAACAACAACACAAAACATAACAACACAACACAACAACAACAAAATAACAACAACAATAACAACAACAATAACAACAACAATAACAACAACAATAACAACACAATAACACAACAATAACAACAACAATAACAAAACAATAACAACAACAATAACAACAACAATAACACAACAACAACAACAAACAACACAACAACAACACACAACACAACAACAATAACAACAACAACAATAACAACAACAAAAACAACAATAACCAACAATAACAACAACAATAACAACAACATAACAACAAAAATAACAACAACAATAACAACAATAATAGCACAATAACAGCAACAATAACAACAACAATAACAACAACATAAACAACAATAACAACAACAATAACACAACAATAACAACAACAATAACAACAACAAACCAACAATACAACAACAATAACAACAACAATAACAACAACATAACACCAACAATAACAACAACAATAACAACAACAATAACACAACAATACACAACAATACACGACAACAATAACAACAACAATAACAACAACAATAACAACAACAATCACAACAACAATAACGACACATAACAACAACAATAACACAACATATACCGAAAACAATAACGACAACAATAACAACAACAATACAACAACAAAACAACAACAATAACAACAACAACACAACACAACAACAACAACGCAACACAACAACAACAATAACGACAACACAACAGCAACAATAACAACAACAATAACAACAACAATAACAACAACAATAACAACAACAATAACAACAACAATAACAACAACAGGAACAACAACAACAACAGAACAACAACAAGAACACAACAAGACATAACAACAACAAACAACAACAACAATAGCAACAACAATAGCAACAACAATAACACACAATACAACAACAATAACAACAACAATAACAACAACAATAACGACAACAAACACACAATAACACAACCAATAACACAACAATAACACAACAATAACAACAACAATAACAACAATAACAACAACATAACGACAACAAGAACAACAATACACAATAACAACACAACAATAACACCAACAACAACAATAACGAAACAACATAACAATAACGAAACACATAACAACAACAATAACACAACAACAACAACCAACAACACACATAACAACACACAACAACAACACAAAAATAACAACAACAATAACACAACAATAACAACAAACAATAACAACAACAATAAACAACAACAATACCACAACAATAACAACAACAATAACACAACAATAACAACAACAATAACAACAACAATCAAAACAACAATAACGACAACAATAAACAACAATAACAACAACAATACCAAACAAACCGCAACAATAACAACAACAATAACAACAACAATACAACATCAACAACAACAACAACACAACAATAACAACACAACAACAACAACAACAATAACAACAACAATCGCAACAATAACGACAACAATAACAACAACAATAACAACAACATAACAACAACAATAACAACAACAATAACAACAACAATAACGAAAAACACAAGACAACAACAATAACAACAACAATAACAACAACAATAACAACAACAATAACAACAACAATAACAACAACAACACAACAACAACAACCACACAACACGACAACAATAACACCACAATAACAACAACAATAACAACAACAATAACGACAACAAAACGAACAACAATAACAACAACAATAACAACACAATACAACAACAATAACACAACAAAAACAACAACAATAACAACAAACAATAACAACAACAAGAACCAACAATAACAACAACAATAACAACACAATAACGACAACAATAACAACAACAATAACAACAACAATAACGACAACAATAACGACACAATAACGCAACATACGCAACAATAACGACAACAATAACAACAACAATAACAACAACAATACAACAACAATAACAACAACAATAACAACAACAATAGCAACAACAATAGCACAACAATACGACAACAATACAACAACAATAGCAACAACAATAGCAACAACAATAGCAACAACAATAGCAACAACATAACAACAACAATAGCATCAACAATAGCAACAACAATAGCAACAACAATAACAACAACATAACAACAACAATAACAACAACAATACAACAAAAATAACAACAACAATAACACAACAATAACAACAACAATACAACAACAATAACAACACCATAGCAACAACAATACAACAACAATAGCAACAACAATAGAACAACAATAGCAACAACAATAACAACAACAATAACAACAACAATAGCACACAACAGCACAACAATAACACACAATAACAACAACAATAACAACAACAAAACAACAACAATAACACAACAATAATGACAACAATAACAACAACAATAGCAACAATAACAACAACAATAACAACAACAATAACGACAACAATAACAACAACAAAACACAACAATAACAACAACCAAACAACAACAATAACAACAATAACAACAACAATAACAAAACAATAACAACAACAAGAACACAACAATACAACAACAATAACAACAACAACAACAACAATAACAACAACAATAACAACAACAAAATAACAACAACAATAACAACAACAATAACCACAACAAACACAACAATAACAACAACAATAACACAACAATAACAACAACAATAACAACAACAATAACACAACAATAACAACAACAATAACAACAACACAACACAACAACAATACACCAACAACAACAACACAATATAATAACAACAACAACAGACAACAACAATAACAACAACAATAACAACAACAATAACAACAACAATAACACAACAATAACAACAAAAATAACAACAACAATAACAACAACATAACAACACACAATAACAGCAACAATAAACATCAACAATAACACAACAATAACAGCAACAATAAAAAAACAACAACAATAACACAACAATAACAACAACAATAACAACAACAATAACAACAACAATAACACAACAATAAACAACAATAACAACAACAATAACAACAACAATACCACAACAATAACAATAACAACAACATAACAACAACAATAACACAACAATAAACAACAACAATACAACAACAATAACAACAACAATAACACAACAATAACAACAACAATAACAACAACAATAACAACAACAATAACAACAACAATAGCAAAACATAAGCACACAATAGAACAACAACAATACACCATAACAACATCAATAACACACCAACAAACACAACATAAACAACAACACACAACAACGCAACAATAACGCAACCATAACAACAACAATAACAACAACAATAACAACAACATAACAACAACAATAACAACAACAATAACAACAACAATACAACAACAATAACGAAACAAACAACAACATAACAACAACAATAACAACAACAATACAACACAATAACAACAACAATAACAACAACACAACACACACACACAACAACAAAACAATAACGACAACAATAACAACAACAATAACAAAAACAAAACAACACAATAACGACAACAATACAACAACAATAACACAACAATAACAACAACAATAACAACAACATAACACAACAATAACACAACATAACAAACAGAACAACAACAATAACAACAACATAGCAACAACAATAACAACAACAATACGACAACAATACAACAACAATACGACAACAATACAACAACAATAACAACACATAACAACAATAACACAACAATAACAACAACACATAACAACAACAATAACAACAACAATAACAACAACAATAACAACAACAATAGCAACAACAATAGCAACAACAATAACGACAACAATAACAACAACAATAGCAACAACAATAGCAACAACAATAGCAACAACAATAGCAACAACAATAACAACAACAATAGCATCAACAATAGCAACAACAATAGCAACAACAATAACAACAACAATAACAACAAGAATAACAACAACAATAACAACAAAATAACAACAACAATAACAACAACAATAACAACAACAATACAACACAATAACAACAACAATACAACAACAATAGCAACAACAATAGCAACAACAATAGAACAACATAACAACAACATAACAACAACAATAACAACAACAATAACAACAACAATACAACAACATACAACAACAATAACACTAACAACCAACAATAACAACAACAATAACAACAACAATAACAACAACAATAACAACAACAATAACAACAACAATAACACAACATACGCAACAATAACAACAACAATAACAACAACAATAACGCAACAATAACAACAACAATAACAACAACATAACACACAAAACACAACAATAACGACAACAATAACAACAACAATAACAACAACAAAAACGACAACAATAACAACAACAATAACAACAACAATAACAACAACAATAACAACAACAATACAACAATAACACCAACACAACAACAACACACAACAACAATAACAACAACAAACCACAACAATAACAACAACAATAACAACAACAATAACAACAACAATAACACAACATAACAACAACAATAACAAACAAACAATACAACAAAATAGCAACAATAACACAACATACACAAAACAACAACAACAGACAACAACAATAACAACACAATAACACACATAGCAACAACAGCAACAACAATAGCAACAACAATAGCAACAACAATAGCAACAACAATAGCAACAACAATAGCAACAACAATAGCAACAACAATAGCAACAACAATAGCAACAACAATAGCAACAACAATAGCAACAACAATAGCAACAACAATAGCAACAACAATAAAAACAACAACAGCAACAACAACAGCAACAACAACAGCAACAACAAGAACAACAACAAGAACAACAACAATAACAACAACAATAACAACAACAATAACAACAACAATAACAACAACAATAGCAACAACAATAGCAACAACAATAGCAACAACAATAGCAACAACAATAGCAACAACAATAGCAACAACAATAGCAACACATAGCAACAACAAACACTAGCAACAACATAGCAAACAACAATAGCAACAACAATAGCAACAACAATAGCAACAACAATACAACAACAATAACGCAACAAAACAGCAACAATAACACACAACTAACAGCCACAATAACAACAAACAATAACAACAACAATAGCAACAATAGCAACAACAATAGCAACAACAATACAACACAATAGCAACAACAATAGCAACAACAATAGCAACAACATAGCAACAACATAGCAACAACAATAGCAACAACAATAGCAACAACAATAGCAACAACCAATAGCAACAACAATAGCAACAACACAACAACGACAACAATAACAACAACAATAACAACAACAATAACAACAACAATAACAACAACAATAACAACAACAATAACAACAACAATAACAACAACAATAACACAACAATAACAACAACAATACAAAACAATAACAACAACACAACAAAAAACAAACCAACAAAGAACAACAAAACAACAACAATAACAACAACAATAACACAACAATAACACAACAATAACAACAACAATAACAACAACAATAAACAACAACAATAACGACAACAATAACAACAACAATAACAACACAATAACAACAACAATAACAACAACAATAACAACAATAACAACAACAATAACAACAACAATAAAACAACAATAGCACCCAATAGCAACAACAATAACAACAACATAACAACAACAATAGCAACAACAATACAACAACATAACAACAACAATAGCAACAACAATAACAACAACAATAGCACAACAATAGCAACAACAATAGCAACAACAATAACAACAACAATAACAACAACAATAACAACAACAATAACAACAAAAATAACACAACAATACAACACAATAACAACAACATAGCAACAACAATAACAACAACAATAGCAACAACAATAGCAACAACATAGCAACAACAATAAAACCACCAATACAACAACATAACAACAACAATAACAACAACAATAGCAACAACACACAACAACATACCAACAACAATAACACAACATACAACAACAGAACAACAACAATAACAACAACAATAGCCAAACAATAACAACAACAATACGACAACAATACAACAACAATAACAACACAATAACAACAACAATAACAACAACAATAACGACAACAATAACAACAACAATACAACAACAATAACAACAACAACAACGCAACAATAACGACAACAATAACAACAACAATAACACAACAATAACAACAACAATAACGACACCATAACAACAACAATAACGACAACAATAACAACAACAATACGACAACAATACCAACAGCAACAACAACAATAACAACAAACAATAACAACACACCAATATAACAACAACAACAACACACAACAAAATAGCAACAAAACAATAACAACAACAATAACAACAACAATAACAACAACAATACAACACAATAACAACAACAATAACAACAACAATAACAACAACAATAACAACAACAATAATAGCAACAACAACAACAATAACACACAACAACAACAACAAGAACAACACAATAACACAACAATAACAACAACAATAACAACAACAATAACAAACAACAATAGCACCACAATAACAACAAACAACAACAACAAAAAAAACAACATAGCAACAACAATAGCACAACAATAGCAACAACAATAGCAACACCAATACAACAACAATAGCAACAACATAGCAACAACAATAGCAACAACAATAGCAACAACAATAGCAACAACAATACAACAACAATAAAACAACAACCAACAACCAACAGCAACAACACCAACAACAACAAAACAACAACAAAACAACAACAATAACAACAACAATAACAACAACAATAACAAACAACAATAACACAACAATAGCAACAACAATAGCAACAACAATAGCCCCAACAATAGCAACAACAATAGCAACCCAATAGCAACAACAATAGCAACAACAGAACACAACACTAACAGCCACAACAATAAAACAACAATACAACA